>APFE031006761.1:11348-47336 GCA_000404065.3 Pinus taeda
AGCAATTTGGTGAATTACCGGGGTCATTACATCTCCCCCCCTGAGACTGGACATCGTCTCGATGTCTGCCAGCTTCAAACAGTCGTGGATAATTCCTCATCATTAGCGCTTCATCTTCCCAAGTGGCCTCCTCAGGCCCAAAGTGTTGCCATTGAACCTTAACTTGGGTAATAACTCGTTTCCGCAGCTGCACTTCTCTCCGGTCGAGAATGTTCAGAGGTTCGACCAGGAGCTCTCCTTCCAGTTCGACCTGCAACAAGTAATATTTAAGTTAGTTTCCTCTTTTTTTTTAATAAAAATAAACGACTAACTATTACCTCGACAAGCCTCTTGTCCTAATAATTCCCACCTGAATATCCTGCCACCTGATCACATGCCTAGGATCATAGACATATTTTTTTTAAATTGATACATGAAAAACATTGTGAACCCGGATGTGGCTGGGCAGAGCGAGTTGGTATGCCACCGGCCCAACTCTTGTCAACACTTGGAAGGGTCCACAATATCGGGGTGCTAATTTAGCGCAACCGCTCCATTGTAGTGTACTTCTCTTAGTTTGAATTTTGATGTAAGCATGGTCTCCCACCTAATATTCCTTAAATCTTCTTTTCCGATCTGCAAAATTTTTCTGTCTGTCTTGGGCAGCTTTCATATTAGCTCGTACCCTTTTTACCATGTCTTCCATTTCTTTAAGCATATCAGGTCCCAAACTCAACCTATCTTCTGGTCCACCCCAATTCGAAGGAGTACGACACTTTCGCCCATACAAAACTTCAAAAGGACTTAGTTGTGTTGAGGTATGGTACCCATTGTTATATGCGAATTCTACCAAATGTAGATACTCTTCCCATAGCATAGGTTGTTGCATCATGTAAGCCTTTAACATATCTTCGACCACTTGGTTTACCCGTTCCGTCTGTCCATCTGTTTGGGGATGATATGTTGTACTGAAGTTCAGCTGAGTCCCCAACTCAACAAACAATGTCCTCCAAAAGGCTGAGGTGAATTTCACATCACGATCAGAAATTATTGTTTTCGGAAGTCCATGTAATTTAAATACATTCTGCATAAAGACATGAGCAATCTGCGCAACCTTGTATGTAGATTGTACAGGTATGAAATGTGCGGCTTTACTCAATTTTTCTACTACCACCATTATAGAATCGTTGTTTCTTTTTGTCTTAGGAAACCCAGTGATAAAATCCATGGAAATGGTTTCCCATTTCCATTATGGAATAGGTAGTGGCTGCAACAGTCCGGTTGGATGTTGATGTTCTGTTTTAATTTGTTGGCATTCCAAACACCGAGCCAAGTACTCGGTCACATCCTTCTTCATTCCTGGCCAGAAATAATTTTTCCGAATTGTAGTAATCATCTTCTGATAGCCTGAATGTCCCGCATAGTGACTAGTGTGGAACTCATCCAAAATCAGTTTTTTAATTTGACTTTGGTTGGGTACATATATTCTTCTTTTGTAGTATAGTATACCTGCATTATCCAGTTCAAATTCTTGTTGGTCTCCCTCACTATTAGTCTGCTGTAGTTGTTGTTTTATTTGCTGATATTCAGCATCCTGTTCTGCTGTTTTTTGTACTGTTTCTAAGAGAGTACTTTTCCAACTACTTAGGGAGATTTGGTATAAGCTTTGTACCTTTCGACTTAAGGCATCAGCCACTCGGTTTTCCTTTCCTTGCAAATGTTTAATATCAAAGTCAAAGGTGCTTAGGAAGTCCGCCCACCGAGCTTGTCTTGCGTTTAAAGTGGGCTGGCTGAAGTAATTAGTTAGACTATGGTGGTCGGTCAACAACAAAAACTTCCTTCCCATAAGGTAGTGCCACCACATCTTCAAGGCATGTATAACAGCGGCCAATTCCAGATCATAAGCAGAGTATTTTTGTTCATGTTCTTTTAACTTTCTTGATTCATAGGCAATCACTTTGCCTTCTTGCATTAAGACGCCTCCCAACCCCTCCTTGCTTGCATCAGTACATACCACATATTCTTTGTCAGGATCAGCTATACTCAAGATAGGTGCTGTAGTAAGCAATTTCTTTAATTGTTCGAAGCTTCTCTAGCACTCTGGGGTCCACTGGAATGCTCTTCGCTTTTTCTGCAAACATGTGATGGGGAATGCCACTTTGGAGAAGCCTTTCACAAATCGTCTATAATATCCGGCTAAACCCATAAAGGACCAGATATCCGCAACATCCTTTGGTAAAGGCCACTCCATTATAGCCTTTATTTTTTTCAGGGTCTACAACAATGCCCTCTTTGGTGATTACATGGCCTAAGTACTGAATTTCCTCCTGAAAAAAGTCACATTTACTAAACTTGGCGTATAGCTGGTGTTCTCGAAGGGTCTATAGCACCATTCTAAGATGTTCCTGGTGCTCTTCGACCGTACGGGAATATATCAATATGTCGTCGATAAATATCAGCACAAACCGATCCAGGAATTGATGAAAAATACTATTCATTAAACACATGAAAGTGGCAGGGGCGTTAGTTAACCCAAAAGGTAATACCACAAACTCATAATGCCCATACCTTGTTTGGAAGGCAGTTTTAGCAATGTCCTCTTCTTTAATCCGGATCTGGTGGTAGCATGACCGTAAATCAATCTTAGAGAACAAAGTTGCTCCTTTCACTTGATCGAACAGCTCGTCAATCTGTGGTAAGGGATACTTGTTTTTGATGGTCAATTTATTTAACTGACGGTAATCAATGCACATTCGAAGGGTTCCATCCTTTTTCTTGACGGACAATACTGGGGCTCCCCAAGGCGACACGTTAGGTCGAATGTAATTTTTATCTAATAATTCTTGCAGTTGCATCTTCAATTCTGTTAACTCAGGCACACTCATTCTGTAAGGTGCTCGTGATACTGGAGTTGCGCTTGGTATCGATTCGATAGTAAAATCTATATTTCTTTTTGGGGGTAATCCGAGAATTTCCTCCGGAAATACATCTGCAAATTCTCGTATTACAGGAATGTTATCTAGGGTTGCTGCTTTGCCTTTAGAATCTGCAAAACCCACTTGAATAGCATACATCTGGCACCCTTTCCAAATACATTTCGCCAGCTAGGTCGCGGTTATTGGTCGGATTTGCACTGGTCGCTAGATCCCTTGCATCTCTTTTCTATGTCCATTATGGTCTTTATAATAAATAACCTTAATTTTGCAATCAACTAACGACCATTGTCTTTCCAACCAGTCCATATCAATTATAATATCGTATGAACCGAGAGGAAGTACATTCAGATCTGCCACCACTGGTTCTCCAGCTATTGTGAGCGAACAATCCTTAATTTTTGTTGTGACTCGCCTCTTGGCTCCTGTAGCTAGTTGTACTAGCCATGGGTTTTTAAATCTAACAGCCTGTAATTTACAATGCTCTACTATCTTTGGACTCACATAACTTAATGTAGCGCCTGGGTCAATTAAAACAGTTATAGTAAGGTTTGAAATATTACCTTCAAATTCGACCATGGTGGGTTGATATTCCGCCTGGCGATCGTCCAAAGCTGCGTTAATTATGGGTATGCTACATCCAACTTCACCAACAGTTGGGGCTTCATGAATTTGGGATAGTTGTTCAGTTCCCTTCCGCTGTGGGCAATTTTTAACATAGTGTGGTCGCCCACAACCCCAGCACTGTACCTGGGGTCTAGCTGTCCCCTCACTATCCAGTCTTGCATGTTGTTCATTGATTTTTGGTTCATCTGTTGTCTTAAACTTGGATGCAGTTCTGGTTATATTTCTATTATTTGGTCCCTTGCCAATCCTTTTGCCACTACGACTACCTTTATTTAGACCATTTTACTTGAAGCCCTTCCTTTCATTCCATTTCTTGCTAGCAGTCTCTCCTTTCTGCTTGCTTTGTTGATAACAAATCCTGGCTTTACGAATGGCTTCGTCCATTGAATTAGGATTATCAAATTCAATCCTCTCTCGCATATATGGGGGCAGGCTGCTAACAAAACGTTGCACTTTTGTTTTTTCTTCCCTTATGTATGGTACATAACAGAGCAAGGAGGTGAAGCGGGTAATAAATTCATCGATCGTCTGCTGTCCTAACCGCAGGTCATGGAACTCTCGCGCTTTTTCATCATAAAAAAGTTCAGTTAAATATCTCTCCTTGAAGTACTTTTGAAAATTTTCCGAAGTGATTGTTTGCTCCGTCACTCCCTTCACTATCTTGACTTCCTCCCACCATAAGGTGGCCTTCCCTTGCAGTTGGAAAATAGCCAACCGGGCTTTAAGGTTATGGTCATACTCGTACAATTGAAAATATTTATTCATATTAATCAACCATGCTTCCGCCGCTTCTTCTTGCTCTCCGTCAGAATGTGGTGGCTTAATCTTGCGGAATTCTCCATGTAACTCCATTCTTTGTCTCTTTGAGGTTTGCTGCTCCAATGCGTTATCAGAACGTTCCTCTTGTTCTTCAGATCTCTCAGGTGGTACATGATGATTCTATTCTTCTGACATCCTCTGCTGTTCTGTACTAGGATTAACTGGCAATTGATTCTGTCTATCAGACAAACTTTTTAAAATCCTTTCCTGCTCTATTGTCAGTCGTGCATTGTCCTCTCGTAATCGAGCCATTTCATTTTTAAGTTCTTGCACTGTTTCCAAGATTGCTTGATTGGTAACTCTGGCTTCTTCCCGAAGTTTTACCCATAGTTCTGGGTTATTTTCAGGACCATGGGTCCCTTGCCCCACTGCGTACCTATGAGATGTACTATCTACTCTTCTCATGTTGTAATCCCCTGGCTTCTGCTCCTGTGCTTGTTCATAATTTTAAATAGAAAAAATAACGAAACATTAGCATGTCAATAGCAATAATTATATATATAATTTCTCTCTCTGATACTTTCATATGCATATCACTATTATTCATTTTTTTTTATATTGTTTTGTTTCCCCAGAGGCCTCAATTTTGTAACTGGGCTCTGATACCATATGTCACGACTCTTACTATGAATACCCCCGCATGCATATAAAATTTTTTATAATGTTTACTTTCCAACGGTTATATGAAAAGTTACATGAAGGGATTAAAGGTTACAATTGACTTGCATTAATAGACTTTCTGATATGTTGTGCGGAAGGTGTACTGTATGGATCTTGGCAGTACACAATTCATGATTTTCGATCCCAAGGTTTTAATGTCAACCGCCAAGGTTTGCCATGTGGCTTATCTACAGCGCTTACTTATCCTTGCGCGCTGGCGACTACGACTGCTATTAACTCCTTCTGGACAGACATCCGCTCTCGGGATCCTGAGACGAGATCGACGGTGATGGGGAAGAGCTCTTGTCCATAGAATGATGGAGAGCTATTCCCGTTTTTCAAAGTTATTTCATTAGGGTTTGACGCTTGCAGGGTATACAATTGCCTCCAGAGAGTTCATTTGGCATTTCCGCCGCGGCTTCTGTAGATGTCTCTATTGACTTGTCTCTGTTGTTTACGCTGAGCCGGAACCCTCTGTTACCCTATCGACTTCTCTGGTAGAGGTATACCAGCTATTCCTTCATATTATGGTTATCTAGTATCATTCATCCGCAGTGATGGCAAAGACATTCCTTTACCTTCTTCCTGATGTAGGTCATATGAGCGTTCAGGGTTGTCTGCTACCTTATTTCGCTTCTGAGGCATTGTTGCAGGTTTGATATGTTTTGCTCTACCCAGATTTGAGCGGAGGTATTGCCGATACAGGTAACCTCTGTTTTTAACACTTATTCACAGATTATAATTGATGGATTATGGTAACCCAGAATGCTAACAGATTTGTATGGATTATTACAGGTTGGTTCCTCGTTGGCGCGACTATGGTAGCCATTCGTTTCGGTTTGTCGCCTCCAGGTGATTCTGTTTGTTTCATGGGTCATTCGAATCTGCATCTTAGGTGTCGGTTCTTGAGTTGACCCCACCGTTTGGTGACAGGCTTCTCTATTTATCGTTGAAGCCTTCAGTAGTTTCTCGGCTATGGTTTACTGCAAGTTGTTCCCGACCTGGGGTTTCTTGTTCCAACTATGTGGATATTTGTTTAATTACCATTCGCTGCTCATGGACTCTCATCCATGGAGCTGTAAATATTTTGTGACATTTGACCATCTTCTAGCTGTTGAGCAAATCGCATGTACAGACTAATATACTAATGTTATGGTTTTCGGTTTTCTTAACATCGAGCTAAATCTGCTTTCAAGCTCTTTATATATATGTAAAACTTTGTATTTATTGGCGTATTACTATTTCTTTTCATGGATTTATGAAGTTCTTTTATCTCTGGAATTTAGCTCCGAGCTGGGTCCTGAATCCTTAGATTGTTTTCTATGGGTTCGCCCTCACGGCCTTGGCACAATTTATTTCTTCTAATGAAAGATTTATTTCCCATAGTGCTGAGTTACATATTCTAGTTTATTGCTTACATGCATGGTTCCTATTTAGGGATTCTTTTGCTACAGGAATCCCTTCGTATTTATTCGCCAACAATATGGTTTTATATGGGTTTTCCTAATACCTGAGTATTGAACTTCTTATAATGTTTTGAATTATCGTCCTTCAGACTTGGTTATTATGTACTTCGGTGGAACCGTCTTAGCGCACAGTGAATGATAATGATTCACGATTTCTTGCGGCATTCGTTGATGTTTAATTACTTAATCATGATATTTATGGAATTTCTTCCACAGGGATTTGGAACATAATACTACTCTGTAAAATATAATTCCAGTTTCCTGTAAGAATTATCTATCTTAAGGAGTTTACCTCAGTTCTTGTTCACGGTTACATTTAGCAAAATAAGGGTTTCCTCATGTCTTTCTTTTACAGGTCTTTTACTCTGTCTGTTGAGTTATTGAACAATCTGGAATGTTTTCTTATTTGGCTCCGTTTAAGATCGCCTATATTTCTCATAAATGTTTTTACTGTTTTATTTGTCGCTTACGGCCTGCTGGTTACCCTCCTATTATCGAGGAGTTACCTCAGGCTAGTGAATAATTAAGGCTACTCTATATTGATTTAGCCCCAATACAATAGTTTCTGAAATACATTCCTATTTGTTTATATCACAGAATATTGTTAAGTCTTTTATATACTTAACCAAATGATACAAACACGGTAAGTGTACAAAATTCCACAGTCATACTTACCTGTGTAATTTTTCTGTATGCTTCCACACCTCTTGAGGTTTAGGAAGAGGAAACTTCCCTTTGCTTGTCAATCCTCCCAACCACGAGACTAATTACTAGAATTATGTCTCTCCCCCAAGCTTATTGCCAGACTACTGTCTTCAGCAATTTCTTTAATGCACAACATGTGCCATGTTATCTGGTCCCTACCAAACTTAACATGTTTTTCTTTCTTCTCGGTCTGTTCCCTAACAGCCCGGTTTCCTCCATCCTTTCTAAGGAAGGAGAAAAAAGAGTTAGGGTTTCTCTTCCCTTCTTCAACTATTTTTTTTTAATATATATATTCTTTTTAAAAGAAACATTATCATTAAGAGAATAACTTCCTTACTCGAAGTTAATGAATGTAATTTTCTTTTGTTCATGCTCAAGTTTACACTAATAATATTTCCAATTCATTACACAAAGTAACAATAATCTTTATCCATATTTATATATATTATATATATATATATATACTGTTTTTTAAGAAAACAGGAAAGTAGTTTTGTGAATTACGGGGGTCATTACATACTCCCTGTCGCTTTCGAGACCAACATCATGACATTCGAAGTATTGGTGGACTTCATCGGGAGAGCCGACACAAACAACAAGAAGAGGGTGTTGGCTCTGCGTGCACTCAGAGACCTCTGCGTTGTTCCGGAGAACAGAGATTATGCGGCGATGCGTGGTTCCGTGGAAGCTCTGGTAGACGCACTCATGCGAATGAGGAACGATTTGTACAACGTCGGGGCTGCTAGGGTCTGCGAGGCCGCCCTAGGAGTGCTGCGTTTTCTTCTGTACTGTCACAGGGGTCGTGCGGCTTTCGCTTCCCACAGCGAAAGCGTCCACGCAATAAGACCATTCATAGGCACAGTGTCTGCGCCCATTACCGATGAGGCAGTGTTGTGTTTATCCACTGTTCTCTATTCCTTCCCATTAACATACACTCTGCAATGTCTGCAGCCTCACCAACAGTCCAATCCTAGTAACTTCTCCCGCATAGGGCAAAGCATTCTTTCGTCGTTCAAGGAAGCTGTACGTGCATATATTAGGGGACGCGCTCCTGCCGAAGATGATATCCTCTCCATATTTCAATAATAATAGTGGTGGGTTGGTCTGTTGTTTTCTTTTTCATTTGGGTTCTAATTTTATGCTACTAATAAATTTCGGAAATATTTTCCGAAGAAATTATATTAGAATATTTGGAGATGATTTTTAATCAATTTAGGTGGTTTATTATTGATGTTGAATATTGGTGTTGAATATTATAAATATTTTTCTAAGAAATCATATTGGAAAATTTAGAGATGTTTTTAGAATTAAGATGATGATTTTTACTAAAACCAACAAAATTTATTATAATTTAATTGTCTAAATTTAATTTTCATATTGATAACACCATTTAAACGGTTATCCAGAGAATAAAAGTGTTCATTATTTTCATTGAGAAAACATAATCAATGTAATTAAAATAGTGAAAATAAAAATTCCAAATACATACTTTATTTTAATTTTTTTAACTTAATTAAAATCAAATTTAAATACTTTTGATTATGTTCTATCATGTTATGCAACCAAATTCGGAGAATTAAAATTCAATTTGGATTTGAGATTCACAACTAAAGCAATCTTCAACCTTTCGTTTAGTAGTTGTAGAGTGCGTAAAAATCTTCAATTTTCGAGAGTATTAAATAAGTTTGTTTAAATAAATTTAGATATTAAAAGAATTAAATGAATTTATTTTATTTTAATGTTTTTATATTAATGGAAATCTCTATTGACTAGTGTTTTTATTAACATTAATTTTTTTTAACCGGAAAAATTATGTTTTTAAAATTACAAGAATTATATTTTTTATATATTTATTAAATATTTTCAATTAAATTTATTTCGGTAAAAAATTTGAATATTAAAATTTAGATATAAATTATTTATTTCAATATTTATGGAATGTAAGGATATTATTAAAAAAAAGCCGTAATGCATTATTTTTATAGGTTTTTTAAACTATTTTTTATATTAAGTATATATGTAAAACATTCTAAAGTTTAAGTTTAATAGTAAAAAAATTCAGATATAAATTTATTCATTTTCAATTTCAAGAAATGTAGTATATTATTTCAAAAAAAAAGTAGTTAACCATTATTTTTTATGTTTTATTTAAAAGTATTTTCTATGTACATATATAAAACATTCTAAAGTTTGACAACAAAAAATTTCACGTAGATTTATTCATTTTCAACTTCATGGAATGTAATATATTATTCAAAACAAAAAATGTTTTTATCCATTTAAAGAATGTTTTTATTTTCTTTCTTAGAGATATATCTTTAAATTTCTAAAGGTAGAATAATTAGAATGATCAAAATTACTAAAAAAAAAGTTTTGATCATAAATAGAAATACTTCAGATGAACCACAATTAATTCATTAAAAGCAACGTGATAATATTCCAAAAATTCCCTATTATTATCTAACGTTATCATCCAAATACTAATTTTCATTAGAATTCCACCTTTAGATAAACCAGTTCATTTTTTACCTATTTAGTGACAACTTGGGAATCACCAAACACTTGTAAATTGTTATTTCTTTTTTTCATTTGCTAGCAACAATACTAGTTTTAGAGCCATCAATTTTGCATAATTATTTGAGCCTTCTCTCAATCTAGGCTTAAAATTAATGGAATGATTATTTGCAAAGAATAGGATCTCTCATCCTCCACACATAGAAAAACTTCCGTGTAACACTATAAAAAAAATCCTAAAACCCATGCCTCTAAATTGAGTAAGGACAAATTTAAATCTCCTCCCAAAATATGAGCCTTAAAATAGATAAAGGAATTCTTGAAAAATTTATTCGAGAAGGCCCTATTTGTACAAGGCCTGTAGATGTTTATGAATAGAATGTCTTTTCCAATATCCTAGGAAAAAAGTGTCACCCTTCTTCTTGACTCAATAGACCAACTACTAGCATGTTTCATAGTCCTACTATTCCACCTTGTTGCAAGACCCCTTGATCTCTCAATACATCTAAATATAGAAATTCCAACCTTCCAACATATCTTCTAACAATCTATTTATAAACCCCCTTCCTCTAATGTTTTATATAGAAACATCACATCTAGTTTATTCTTTAAGGTCAATTATTTATTGGAGTCAACCAATTCCACTTACAATTAAATGAAAGGTAGATCTTTTAGCCATCCCAAATGAGGTGTTCATTGCTTTAAGAACTCTATCAATTGTCATCTATTTTCTAGTGGTAATATCTAAAGTAGCTCTATCTTGTGATTTTTGAATAAAATATTTCTTTTCCGTTCCTTTACCCCTAGGTCAATAGGTTATTCTCAAACTATATCCAACATAATACCTTTCAACATTCAAACCATGGACAATGTAACACCCCTACTTGACCTTTGGATTGTAAATGACATGCACATGTAAAACTTAGGTTGGTGAACTAGAACATATTAATGAGTCTAGTGAGATGATAATTACTTTTTAGGATTGGTGCGCCCATATACATGTGTGTGTATAGGATTTGAGGAAAGTGTGTCTATGTGTATTTTTTTATATGTTTGACGCTAAAAAGCCCAATGTAATAAATATGTTATCTTTTGCATAATAATAAACACATTACAATTGTAGACTGAGTTGGATGAAAAGAGTATGGGGGCTAAGACTCCATGGGTATAAAAAGGGGCTCACATGACTTAAGAATCATAAAAGTGCACATGCTTATAATAAAAGTCCATTAGGTGACTTTATGAAGTGCCAAGTGTAAAAATAAAATATAGGTGCATAAAAGAAAAGAGTTGGTACTATGAGGCAATTAGTTAGTGTTGTATATCCAAGAACATAGGAAGAAATCTTGGATCCACAATGCTCTAGACATCCCTGTCAGGTCGAGTTATGTGCCTTGGAGGTAGTGGCATACCTTGACGGATTACAAGTGCATAAAAGGTGTGCACTACTTGGGTATGGATTTACGAGGGATGTGAGCTTAGAGGTTGGAGGTTATTAGGATATGATGTGAGGGCCTGAAGAGTACTTGGAGACCCCATAGGTTAGTAAAAATTTTCAAAGCCATATGACTTAGATAACGTCCCCGTTTTGCTGAGTAAGACACCCTAGATGGCACAACTTGAGGGACTGAAGTGCAAAGAGGGGTGTGCAATAATTGAGTGTAGGTTGATAGGGGATATGAGCTTGTAGGTTGGAGGTTGTTGGGGTTTGGTACGTTGGCTAGTTGACAGTACTAGACATGTACCTAGATTTGGGTGAGTTGTTTCCCCATGGAGTTGAAGCCTGAGCTCGAGGGTGGCTTGTTGGTGAGAGAAAATAAAAATTATGGTTTATTACTGGGAGGAACGCATGAGGCTTGAAGTGAGTTGGTCATATTACCAAATAATTTTTAAGTTTAACTAATTATGTATTAGTTAATTATGTATCTTCATATGTTAGTATGTGAATTTATAGTTGTTATGTGTATGGAGAATAAATCAAGAAATTTTATGCGTGTATATTTATAATGCATACAGGCATGCATAACACACATACAAAAAATAAAATGAAAATAATTTTTGGTACAAAATAGGTTCTTAGGTGAATGGCACAAAGATAGGCCTCAGTTGAAGGATGGAGGCATTATTGGAATGAAAATAGTGGAAAAATGGTCAAAATGTTTTAGGAAGTATCACCGAGTATGGGTATGCTTTCTTAGGTGGCTAGAAAATAACTCATTAGTTACCAACAAAGGTATGGGGACATTAAAATTGGTATAATTACAATACTTAGGCCATATAGGTTGAAAACCATTTCAGGCAACTATTTGACATAATTTGTAAGGATTAGAAATGGGTGAAATATCAACTCAAGATTAGATCCACCAGTAGGATAAATGAAAAGGGTAAACTTATGGTTGCTAGCTTGGAATTAGTGAAGCAAAGGATGAAATTTAACATTGGAAATGATAAATCCCATAGAGGCAAAAATTATAGAAAGTAACCATTACTAATGAAAAACGAAAAATAAAATTTAAAATTTAGAAAGATTTATGATGATGTTAGTGATGAGGTGATAGGGTCTAGTGGCAGATGAGTTGGCAGATGAGGAGGCCAGTTGGCATTTCAGTTAATAGTTGAGGAGGTAGGTGGAAGGCCATGCCACGACCAAAATCCATTTGGTGGATGCAATGTGCTAAATCATTGTTCTTTTCAATGCATGATGCACACCACAACCATTTATCACAATAAATACGAGTTATTTGATCTGTCAGGTGCTCTTTTCCCCATTAACAAATCCACAAATTTTTACTCGATGTGAATTGTGGATTGTTGATCGATAGGGATCTCAATCTTTAGATTCAACAGAGGTGTAACTTTTTGTAAACATCTACATATGTTGTAGCATGATATAGATCTTGGTTGTAAGACCATACATATCCCAACCATTAGATTCATCAACGATGTAAATTGTTGTAAACCTTCATGTATGTTTCAACATGATGCAGAACTAGGTTGTTGGATCAAGGAAATCTCAACCATTAAATCGATCAAGTATTCAACTCATCATAAATATATGCACATGTTTTAGCCCAATGGGAATCTAGGTTGTTGATCTACCTCAATATCAACCATCAGTTCTATGACATAGCAAGTCACTTGTTATGTGGAAAAATGGGGAATTTATCTTGCATGTAGCTATATCAAATCAATCACTACCACATGGAAGGACTGAATTGGATGATGGGTATTAAGTGGGGACCACCACAAAAATAGGGGAAGTTGCATGCATGCTCAGTGTTTGAGAGAAACCATGTAGGCCATTTTGTGTCTAATGTGAAATAAAAACCCAAATATGTACAAGTAGTTACTTTCCAATGAAACAAGGGCACACAAAGAAGGTTGATATGTATGAAGACAACTACAGGTGAATATTGTTGGTCCAGGAAAGTAACACATGTGAAACTATAGAAACATTTAATGATTTTTTTTTCTTATTTCTCAAGTCATCCACTTGTAGAGCATTTTTGAGGGAAAAACAACGTTTTTAAGTAGTGAAAAACCATGACAATTACTTGTACGAGTGGTGCAAATTAGTACAAGCAATGTTTAAATCTCAAATAAAAAAATATTGATGTGAGCTTGCCAATGATATTTTACAATTACAAAATGGAGGCAGTATGAGGAAATTATGATTAAAACTCTATGAAGGAAAAATAGGGTATGTAGTTAGTCCAAAAGTTTGTAACTCAACAACCAAACTTTAAATTGGGGCACCGAAGTAGATAGTGAAAAGCTATGGGACTGTAGAATCAAACCATGAAGCTAGATTTGAAAATTTGAATACATTAATGTTGAGAAAATTGGAAATAGTGTGTTGTGATAGAACATGGAAAATTGAGTTGAATGGGCCAAAAATTTCAAAGACCAAAAATATTAGTTTGGGACTTGAATTTAGAAAAGTAGATAGCGTTGGAAAATACTGAGGGGGGTGAATCAATATTCCTTAGCAATTAGCATTTTAAAATATTTTCAGAGCATTAGTTAATCCTCAATTATTATTAATCTTTATGCAGTATTAAAAATAAATAAAAAAACATAGGAGGCAGAAAAATTTTAGGTGGAAAACCCCCTTTGGGCCAAAAACCACTGAATGCTTTTCTAATAAATTCTTTAATCTTCATCCCCAACTGAAATGAAAGCAACAACTTCCTAGAATTTTAGAAAATAATTCTTCTCCAGCTCCCACTAGAAGGACGCCCCAATGCCCTGGTTTCTTCAGTAATCAACTGAATGGATGTCCCAAAACCCTAGACCAACTTACCACCCTAAAGTGTTCACAGGCTCCAACTTGTAGGTGACTTCATGCACCTGCCTAGCACCTCCCTACCACCCTATAATGATTGAAATGTGACAAGAGTGTGGATTCCCGTACTAGGGATAATGATCCATGACACAATATGATTTACAATGATTTTGACCGAACAACGAATCACACTATGACCTACAACCCAACCATGACATCATCCCAACAAAGACTCCTATACCTCCCAACAATTCTTTTTCGACTCTAGGTAGATTGATTCTTTTACAATAATGACTCTTATAATGATGTCACTTTAACAAATGACTCTTTTATAACTTTACAATGATGACCCTTGGTGTTGAAACTTCTTCACAATATGTAGATGGTTGTCATGTCTTCAAAGGATGTCTCGTTGATTCTTTACCTTGATACTTCTTCACAATATGCAGATGGTTGGCATGTCTTTAAAGGATGTCTCGTTGCAATGCCTCCTTTTATTTGATACTTCATCTCTTGAATTCTTACTTGAATTTTTACTTGGATCTTCTTCTACCTGCATGCAAAATTTTCCCAGTGAAACCAATCCCAAAAAAAAAAGCAAAATACCCTTCAACTTATCTCTACCTACAAAACACATGTAAGTGCATAACAATGAATAAATACAAATTAAAATTACAATGCGTATCTGAAGTGTGCTTGTCACTTTTGTTGTTGACTTGTTGCAACAATAGAAAAAGACTCCCACTCTTGATATAGGCTTGGAGTCTATGCAAGACTATATCCAAAACTGACCTAAAGATATATACAATAAAAACTAATGACAAACCCTAGACTTGTGATGGACCAAGTTCTAAGTACAACAATATAGACCATTCCATCAAATATGACAAGACAAGTAACATGAACTTACAAAATCATATAGATTTAGAAAACTTAATGTAGCATCAAGAATATGTAGCATAAAATGCATAGTATCAAGAATAGGACATCCGAAAAACTAATTGTGACATATAGAGACATAGAGATATAATCGAGACACTATATATACTTACGTTGCCTTGCAAAAACATATGTTAGAGATGATACTCAAAGTTCAAATGTAAACACTAATCATATATACATTGATGTAGGAGACTTACCCTTGACTTTTGATGTGTGGTCCTTACTTTAGTGATCCTTGGATGCATGTATTTTCTTGCCTTCTAGGAGCTCGATATTGAATCTGTTGTATCTATGTAATTTTGCCTTTCCAGGGTCTGAAATTTCATATTCTGGTAGTGCTGTAAGTCCTGTTTCAAACCCCACAGGTCTGATCAAGATTGGATTCTTCAATAAATATTTATGTTTATGTCTAATCTCCCATGATGACCTGATTATAGACTGGTTCAGTAGATCAAACTTGTACAATGTGCCACATGTCACTATTGCGACCTTAGGTCCTGAAAATAATACTCAACAAACTACAGTGCATCCTATTTTTTTGAATATTTACTAAATTTGAATCCAATTTTGAGAGAGAAAGTTATCATGATTTTCCCAATGTCACCTATTTGACATGGAATTCAAGAGCCTGCAAAACCCTAACCTCCTCAAATCGTATCTCTGAAAATATAGCGAACCATGATTGGAAATTCAATCACATAGTTCATCACGATTTCAGCTCAATTGGGGTTTAATTTCAGCTTTTGAAGCTTCTCAGAAAACAAGTTATAGCGAAAATTCCATGATGACCTATTTTAAGCCACAAAATCCTTACAAGAGGAGGACATCAGCATCATTATTTATATGAATGTCTTGAATTGAGAGGGTCCTCAACAAATGAACGTTGGAGGGATTTTAGGAGCAAAAAAATATTATTAATTATTGACTATTCAATGACGACAACCAATTAGGAGTGCCATGCCACAACCCCATAGGGTTTTAGCCCACTAACTAGGGTTACTAACTTCAAACACAAATAAATCTCAAACCGTGAAGATCTAGGAGGCATACCATATGTTAACAGAAACATCTCGATGAGTAGAATATATCGAGAAGATATTTGATGCAAAATAATATAATTTATCAAGTCAAAGTTCCCTTGAAATATTGGGGTAGCCCTTGGTGCTGCTTGGGTTGACATCAATGAAAACCACTGATCAGCAAATAGTCAATAAAAATATATTGGAAAAGAGAACATGTTTATCAACCTAGAATTTTGATTTGAGATATGAAAAATTCCAAAAATTTTAAAACAAGGCTACAAGTGGCCTATAATGTAGGACCATCATGAGGACTAGGAGTATGGGGAATGCTTAGGGGTCCTGCAACCATGTAAAATATGTCAAAGTCATGAAAATAGCATGGTTGATGTTAGTATAGAGTCAAATAAGGATGTAAGGGATAAGCTAAAGGATCAATACTTGGAGGAAACCATGGGAGCCTCAAAATGGAGGTTCTCATCTACAAAGTGGATAATGAGGGGTTGATAAGGGAACAATGAAAAATTAATACTCAAATTTTATAGAGCCTAAATAAATTATAGATGAATATGGACTAGAGATATGATTCTAGGTAGGAAGAGGAACATGAATCATGAGTTAGGGGAAAGGATGTTGGAGATTCAAGGCAATCTAAGAGTGCTATTTCGAAGCATCATCATGCTTAAGGAAGTTAACTAACAAAGATTATATTTCTTTAGAATTAGAAAGTATTTTGAGCATATTAGTTTGACTTGAATAATTTGCAAGGAGAAATTAGGAAAAGTAACCTCCCACATTTAATGGTGAGCATAATAAGGGAGAGGAGGCTAAAGAATGGCTATTAGAAATGAAAAGGTACTTTAAGCTACATGATTACTCATCCAAATTAGAGGCACAATTTTTCATATAGAACTTGAAGGGGAAATAAAATTTATGGTGGAAGCAACTCAAAGAAGTAAACCATTGGATGAAAACAAGATCTTGGGGAGGAAATTTAAAAAGCTCTTCCAAAGGAAATACCTATTTGAGCAATATCATGAGAGGAAAATTATGAGTTTTTCGAACTCAAGTTGGGAAACATGGCAATGGAAGAATACTGCCATAAATTCATTGAATTGTTGAGGTATGTAGATTTTATTAGGGATGAAAAGTTTAATATATATAGATATGTGAGTGGCTTACCACTATTATATTTGGGATAATATTAATTTTGATGAATTAAGGACTTTGGGTGAAGCTATGAGGAAGGTAGAGTACCTATATAAGTAGAGAAAAAATAAAGCAACTTTCTAAAGGACTTGGGATGACAAGAAAAGAAGCGAGATTGAGAAAAGTAAGAAGGGGCTAAAAACTCTCATTTTTGATGAACAATTGCCAGGAAAATCAACAAACTCATTGAACCTTTAGTGAAACATAGGCGGTTTATTCCTTTTGTAAGAGGCCAAGCCCCAAGGTTTCATCCCATTAGATGTTGGGGCTATGGAGGAGAGCACTTGTATAAGGGTCTCCTTAATAAACAAGGAAGAATGGGGAATATAAATCACATCCAAAGAATTGATATAACAGAAGGCATGGGTAGAAGCATGCCCAAAATATATGCAACATTATAAAATGGGTAGGTCGAGCATCATACACACATGATAAAAGTGGGAGGTAAGTTAAATAATTAGACTATTTCCATTATGTTGTCACTGCCTCAACACCCTCCAAAAGTTAGACCTACGCTCAATTTCAGAGCCTTCCTTTTCATTGTTTATTGTCATTGCAAACATTGAAACTCATTCCATGCATTTCCTTGAAGTGTTTCAGTCCCATTTGCAGGATAGGAAAAAAATGTCTTTTAACATGTTAGATATCACACAATGTGTATAAACATATTATGGTGGATTCATGAGGTGATATTTGTGTAAATGAGTTGTTCTAACCATGCAAACATCCATCACACTCATTTTTGAAGTTTGAAGCATTGCCACACAAGTGTCATCACGGTCATTGCAAAGTGTATCTTTAGTGTTGCACTCGTCGTAATTTGTCGTAAAGTTTTCACATTGAGGGAAATGCATTGTTCATGTGTTTTGGTTTATGTATGTTGTTGTGTCATCAAGTTTTCTAAGTGTGTGATCACAATCAAAGTCTTATCACTATTCACATTAGTCTCACCGATCCCGCACTTAGCCAATTTCTAAAATGCTTCCCAACCAAGCAACCTAGATTCACTCGATCTCCCCAAACTACACATTGTGCAGTATTAGTCCTCTAGATGTGACCTTGCCTCTTGACACTACACAATGTGCATTTACTGCCTTACAGACCTGTTGCACTATGCAATTCTAGTGCTCAAGCCCTAGCCTTGGCTCCTCGAATTGTGCAATCCATCTTCCTAAACTAGCCTCAACTATACATTTCAAAATATATAGCCTCAAGTTCATCCCTTGAGACCCTAAGCTATGAAATTTCATAATGCCCCAAAATCCTCTATTTCCTGGAACTGCGCAATTTCCTGATCCAGTGCCCATCCCCTTGACTTGTCACATTGACCTCTAGAATTGTGCAATTTTCTTCCTCAACCCAACCTAGATTGTGTATTGTGTAGTCTCAAGGCTTAATGTTCACCCCTGACTACTTGAACTATGCAGTCACTAAGCCACTCTCCCAGTTTATTACCCGGTTTCAGCTCAATTAATGGATCAATATGCACTATCTTAGACTAGGGGTTTTTCAGACTCATGTCGTCTCATCATGAGTGAATTGCAGATGGAGGTACCTTGTCACGACATGGTGAGATGATGAAGAAGAAGATGAAAAAGGGAAACAAGCTGAAAGAAGTCTCTGTAGCTGAGTATGGAAGCTTATCAACCAAGAGAAAGAAAAGGGACACTAGTTTGTGATCACAACTCAAGACTTGATATCAATGAATATTCCTTATCACCAAGCCATGCAGAGGTGGAAGGAAAATCATTCTCAAGAGGACACTAATGAAACACAAGTGAAACTATAGAAACATTTAATTATTTTTTCCTTATTTCTCAAGTCATCCACTTGTAGGGCATTTTTGAGGGCAAAATGATGTTTTTAAGTAGTGAATAGCCATGATAATTACTTGTACCAATGGTGAAATTTTTTACAATAAAAGTTTAAATATCAAATAAAAAAATATTGATGTGAGATTTCCAATGATATTTTACAATTCCAAAATGGAGGTAGTATGAGGAATTTATGATTAAAACCATATGAAGGAAAAATAGGGCATGCAATTAGTCCAAAAGGGTGTAACTCAACAACCAAACTTTATATTGGGGCACCAAAGTAGCTAGTGAAATTCTATGGGATTGTAGAATCAAGGCATGAAGCTAAATTTGAAAATTTGAATACATTATTATTGAGAAAATTGGAAATAGTGTGTTGTGATAGAAGATGGAAAATTGAGTTGAATGGGCCAAAAATTGGAAAGACCATAAATTTGAGTTTGAGACTTGGATTTCGAAAAGTAGATAGTCAATAAAGATCTACTTGAAAAGAGAATATGTTTATCAACCTAGAATTTTGATTTGAGATAGGAAAATTTCCAAAACTTTTAAAACAAGGCTACAAGTGGCCTATAAGGTAGGAAAAGCATGAGGACTAGGAGTATGGGTAATGCTTAAGGGTCCTGCAACCATGTAAAATATGTCAAAGTCATGAAAATTAGCATGGTTGATGCTAGTATAGAGTTGAATAAGAATTTAAGGGATAAGCTAAAGGATTGAGACGTGGAGGAAACCATGGGGGCCTAAAAATGAAAGTGCTAAGCTACAAAGCTAATAATGAGGGGTTGATAAGGGAACAACAAAAAACTAATACTCCAATTTTATAGAACCTAAATAAATTATAGATGAATATGGACGAGAGATATGATTCTAGGTAGGAAGAGGAACATGACTCATGAGTGAGGGGAAATGATGTTGGAGATTCAAGGCACTTTATGAGTGCTATTGGGAAGCATCATCATGCATAAAGGAATTCAACTAAGAGAGATTATGTTTCTTTATAATTAGAAAGTAGTTTGAGCATATTAGTTTATCTTGACTAGTTTGCAAGGAGAGATTAGGAAAATTAACCTCCCACATTTAATGGTGAGCATAATAGGGGAGTGGAGGCTAAAGAGTGGTTATTAGAAATGAAAAATTAATTTAAGCTACATGATTACTCATCCAAATTAGAGGCACAATTTTTCATCTAGCAATTGAAGGGGAAAGAAAATTTATGGTGGAAACAACTCAAAGAAGTAAATCATTTGGACGAAAACAAGATCTTGGGGAGGAAATTTAGAAAGTGCTTCCAAAGGAAATACGTATCTGAGCAATATTATAAGAGGAAAATTTATGAGTTTTTCGAAATCAAGTTGGGGAACATGGAAATGGAATAATATGGCTAGAAATTCATTGAATTGTTGAGGTATAATATTTTATTAGGGATGAAAAGCTAAAGATATAGAGATATATGAGTGGGTTACCACCATTATATTTGTGACGATATTAAATTTGATGAATTAAGGACTTTGGATGAAGCTATGAGGAAGGTAGAGTATCTATATAAGTAGAGAAAAAATAAAGCAACTTTCCAAAGGACTTGTGATGACAAGAAAAGAAGCAAGATGGAGAAAAGGAAGAAGGGGTTAAAAACTCTCATTTTTTTATGAACAATTGTTAGGAAAATCAACCAAATCAGTGAACCTATAGTGAAACAAAGGGGGTTCATTCCTTTTGTAAGAGGCCAAGGTTTCATCCCATTAGGTTTTGGGGATATGGAGGAAAGAACTTGTATAAGGGTTTCCTTATCAAACAAGGAAGAATGGGGACTATACATCACATCCAGGGAACTGATATAAAAAAGAACATGGGTAGAAGCATGCCCAAAATATATGCAACATTGGAAAATAGGTAGGTCGAAAATCATACACACATGATAAAAGTGGGGGGTAAGTTAAATAATTAGCCCATTTCAATTATGTTGTCGCTGGTACAACACCGTCAAAGCTTTTGGCCTACACTTAATTTCAGAGCCTTCCTTGGTATTTTATATTGTCATCATAAAAATTGAAATTCATTCCATGCATTTTCTTCAGGTGGTTCGGTCCCTTTTGAAGGATTGGAAAAAAATTGTCTTTTTGTATGTTAGCTATTGTACAATGTGTATAAGCCTATTATGGTGGTTTGATGAGGTCATATTTGTGTAAATTAGTTGTTCTAACCATGCAAAAAATTTTCACACTCATTTTCGAAGTTTGAAGCACTGTCACACAAGTGTCATCACAGTCGTCACAAAGTGTATCTTTATTGTCTCACTTGTCATAAAGTTGTGGAAATACATTGTTCATGTGTTTTGGATTATCTATGAACTTATTTCATCAATTTTTCTAAGTGTGTGATCACAGTTGAAGTCTTATCACTATTCACCTTAGCCTCATCGATCTCGCGCTTAGCCAATTTCTGAAAAGCTTCCCGAGCAAGAAACCTAGCTTCACCCAACCTCCCTAAACTACACATTGCACAATATTAGTCCTTTAGGTGTGGCCTTTCCTGTTGACACTGCACAATGTTAATTTCTTGTCTTCCAAGATTGCTGCACTGTGTAGTTCCAGTGCTCAAGCCTTAGCCTTAGCTCCTAGAATTGTGTTATCCATCTTCCTAGCCTGGATTCAACTATGAATTGCATAATATATAGTCTCAAGCGCATACCTTGAGGCCCTGAGCTATGAAATTGTACAATGGCCCAACATCCTCTATCTCCTGGAATTTTGCAATGTCATGATCTAGTGCCCATCCCCCAACTTGCCACATTGACCTCTAGAATTCTGTAGTGTCATGTCATGATTTGTCACAAGCCACACTATTATGGTTGATTATGTAATTCATGTTTTGAAAATTCAATGTAAAGTGAAATTCCAAAGGACATAAAGTTGAAAAGTCATAGGAAGTCAAACAGTCGTGAGGGTAGATGAAGAGTCACAAGGAAGGTGAAGTATCACCTGCTCATTGTTATATATACACCCTCATTATAAGAGAAAATGACTTTTCACCTTGGATCCTCTCACATAGAATTAGAGAGACAAAGCAGTTCTTTTGAGGAGCAAGGAGTGGCTGTAATGCTCCATTATTGGAGCTAGTGGTGTTCACTGTATACATTTGTCTTGGAAATTTTACTTAATATCAGAAGCCTTATGCATAAAACATTCTTCAAGCATGGACTATGGATATTTGTAAGACTATTCTGTGAATGTTTCTAATTTGTTTTTGCTTTTACTGTGCTAAAGTAGTTGAACTATTTCAGTTATCTTGGTACTGATCATATTGAGAATGTGTTGTGATTGTTATCATTGTTGTCACATCCTCATGGAATATCCTACTGGGTATCAAAAAAATTGATCCAGGTGAATTTTGGTGGCCACCCACCTATTCAACTTAGATCCCCACCACTGTCTCTTTTAGTTTTTCAATTTCCTTAATTCTAGCACAGTTTACTATTTTTGGCTGTTTTTCGGATCCTAAACTTCTAGAGTCATTTTGAGGCCCTAAATGACATTTCTTTTTGGGAAAATTGGGGCCAGCATAGGTGTCTAATCACTCTTAATCACTCGAAAGTTGTAGTCATCAGATATATCTTTATAACGAGGTATTGTGCGTGTCAAACAAAGATCATATGCCAAAGTTATGATCACGAGAAGTTGATGTACCAATTTACTCAAACGAGGCCCATAGTTTTGGTGCTTCATCTCCTAGGGTTAGGTTTTCGGATTTTTATGGTTTTCTATTGTTTCTAAATAATAAATAGGCCTTAGAGCCTCACTGTAACACAATTTAGAGGCATGTAGCCGCCACATCTCTTCTCAGATATTTCCATTCTATTTGTAAGCATATTTCAATATTTGATGTTAATGAAATGAAGTATTATTTCTACTAAATCTTTGTATTTATGGTTATATATGTAATTTGTTGCATTCCTATTTAAGTTCGAATCAATGATATCAGAGTGATCTTCCCTTTCTCTATTTTTCTTTGCATGTCACCAACAAGGTCAGGATATAAGGAGTTAGGGTACGAACTGGTTGAACCTTTGCAAGACCAACCTTGCAAATCCCAATAGCCTCCCATGGAAAAAGAGAAGAAATATGAGGGGGTAAGAGATCCTTTCAAAATCTTTCTCGAAGAAGCCCTCGAGTGATAGAGGAATGTGATGATGGAAAACGTTTCCCATATCCTTTAACGACTACCCAAGGGTGACACATCTCATTCTAGTAGCTACTCTGGAAGTGCCACACCCTTTAAGGTACAAGTTAACTTTTTCCATCCCCATATTTGAGGGTCAGATAGATGTAGACTCCATAGATAAATGGTTAACTCTACTAGAAGGATATTTTTCTATTCATGATTTTTCCATCGGGGAAAATATTACTTTTTCACTTCTCAAAGCCCCCCCACATATAGGAATGGTGGGAAACCTACTGCGAGAAGAAGGATGAAAGTACACCCTTACTATTTTCGGGCATACCAGATTGGAATTTGTTTCAAGACGCTATCAAGGAGTAGTACTACCCTATCGAGAGCTGTGAGGATAAATAGATAAAGTGGACCATGATGTGAGAGGGAAGGGACTAAGACGTGCCCGAATTTAAAAATGTTTTTCATACCCTTTAGGCGAAGTTGGGTATCAAGGATTCTGAGAAACATTTGGTACTAAAGTATCACAACTACCTACATAGGTACATCCAGGATGAGATGGATTTCGTGGAAGTCTCCTCTCTTGGCACAACATACCGATACGTTGTCAATATTGAGTAGAATTTTAAACAAAAAAAGTGAGACTTTGGGTCTGTAAATTCGAAGCAAGGGAAAGGCGCCCCCAAACTGTAGAGAAAAGGGAAAAGCCAAGGCGGGGTGACCCAAGATATCCCACCGAAGCAGAAAAGAAAGAAAAACACCACAAAGACAAAGAAGGACCTCAGAAAGTGGTGTGAGGTCCATAAGAGCTCCACTCATAACACAAGTGAGTGTCAGGCCAAACAGTCACTCATGGCCGAGATGAAGGCTTTCGAGTCAGAACTCAACAAGGGGAATGAAAAAGGGAAGTAGATCATTGACACGGAGTCTAGTGCCATTGTGGCCACCACAAAGACACACAGTTGGAGCTGAAAATGACATATGTATAGTTAGTAGCAGTAGTAATAGTAGTACTAGTATAGAACATAGTCCTTGTACATATGACTTTTGGACATCATATTTTGATGATCCCAGAACACGGGAGAGATCTAGAGCTGGTTTTGTTTTAGTAGACCTGCGACAGAAGAAACATATGATCTCCATCTACTTGGAATTCGAGTGCACGAACAATACCGTGGAATACGAAGTGCTCATCTTAGGTTTGCAAAGAGCCATCAACCTTAATGTTGCAGTTCTAAAAGAAGTTTGTGACTCAGAAATTGTCATATGACAGGTACACGATACTATACACTATGTGTCACCTTTTTTGAAAAGTTATCAACAACAGGTATGGCGTTTGATTTCGCATTTCCAAGCTTCTAACATTATTTTTGTTCCTAAAATATGAAATGCAACTGCAGATGCATTGGAAAATGTTGTTGCTAGGTTATCACTGCTTAGGGATGGTATTTTTGTAGAAATTATTTATAAACCACATGTCCCTGAAATATGACTAATTTGCACATTTTCAATAATGACCAACAAATTCTGCATTTTATGGCGAACACTGATGTATTTAAGGATGCAACTATCGACTAAGACAAGCACAAGAAAGTGTTGTAGGATGTAGCTTGTATAAAAAAACACAACCCCATGATGAAAGATATGGTATCATTGGAAAAGCTGTACGACTTAAAAAATTGCTTCAGAGGGCCAGTCTATGTGAAAACCCATAGCTCAATGTTGTTGCATGAGAAAATAAATTTGGGAACATTAAAGGATCCAATGTTTTTCAATATTGGTACTTGGTTCACACCACAAGAATGGAAAACTTTAATTCGATTATTGAAGTAGTACCAAGATGTATTCGCATCGACATATGATGAGCTTAAAACTAATGACATGCGAATAATCCAACAAGTGATTCCAATCAAAGAAGGGACCAAGACTTTTCAACAAAAGCTACGGAAGGTACATCTGACGCTTCAACCTTTGATTCAAAAGGAGTTGCGGAAATCGTTGGATGCTTGGATCATATATAAAGTGTGACATTCTACCTGGGTATCAAACTTGGTCCCGATTATAAATAAGTATGTGGAAATCCACTTGTGTGTTGATTTCTGCAACTTGAACGATGCTTCGGAAAGACAATTACCCCATGTTGTCTGTGGAATAGATACTATAAATAGTATTGGGTCCGAGATGATTTCTTTGTTTGATGGCTATTCTGGTTATAATCAGGTTCTAGTCTCATAGCTTGATAGGCTAAAGGCAACATTCCACATGAAGTGGGGTACATTTGCGTTCAAAAGAATGTCATTTGGGTTGATCAACATTGGTGTAACATTTCAACATGCCATGGACATTAAATTCCGTGGACCATAATTTGAAGTGAAATTTGGCAAGTGAAATTTGCACCATGAAATTCACACCATGAGGCCATGGAATCTTGCCAAAATTTGAATTTACATAACTTTTGATTCATAAAGAGTTTCTTAGACTTCCATGTACCATTGGAAAGGTCTTTCTAAGGCCTATCCATTTCAGTAATTTGTAGGATCACATGATTCAATTCATAACACTTAAAATTCCTTAAAGAAATATGACTCCCTTAGAATATTAATTGACATTACTGAGAACACATTACACAATTAGTATCCCATTCAATTCCAACAATCTCCCTTGGCATGATCATCTCGTCCATGCACCATGGTTGACATCACTACAGTAAGGTTGGCATCAATGCCAACACAACAATTCCAACTTCCATCATAACAATATCAATAATATCTCCCTTTGGCATTGATGGCAATCTCCCACAAGCACAAGTTGTGATTGATATATCTCTCTTGTTTTGACATCAATGGTAAAGGGATACATCCATCTCTCCCTTGATGTTCATTTTCATTATAAAAAACAAAATTTTTCTCACTCTCCCCCTTGCAAGCTTATCTCTCTACCCAATGGTTGTTAGCCAACCACATCTCTTTGGTGAGGTACTTGAATGCCATCATCCAATATTAGCTACAACCACAATTATTTGCAATCAAGGCCAAAGACACCTATAAAACAAGTATTAGTAAACAAACCTCTTGATATCAGATTTTCCTTCTACTTCTCCAAGGAGGAAAAACTTCCCTCTTTGACATTAATGTCAAGGGATCATAATGCCTACAATAAAGAACAAATGTACTTGTGGCTTCTTCTAGATGTTGATATTCCCTAGAGTATTGGATATCTTTGAAATGCTCTCCCTGAACATATACAATCTCTCTTAACTTTTCAACTAATTTTTGACACTCTATGGCTAACAAATTTTCTCATGAGGACCCAATGGAAAATCACTCCGACCTACCAATACATTTGTATACCAATCATAACTGCAAATGCTACTAATGATAAAAGTTTTTCCTCACCCTTCCACTCTCACTACTGCTTGAGTGATTGTGCTCACTCCTCCTGAGAATACTAACTATAATTTTTTCTCCCCTTGAGATCATGCTACTCCGAATAGGGACTGGTGCTAATAAAAAAATGACACCAATTGTAACTATGATACTAGTTGTTTAATGCCTAGGAAAACTCCCATGATTTCTCCTCATAAAAGAGCTATCTATTATACAAAAGGTTGCTCCAACTAAACCAAAGAATATAAATGGACATAGCGATACCAATTGATAACTAAGGAACATGTAGAGAAAAAACAATTGTTTACATGAGCTGATGATTGCTACGTATATTCAAATATACTACTTAAATGATATTAGACCATGTCATAAAATATTATCAAACCTTTCATTTACAGAGCATTCAACTCTTCCTAAGACAAATGGATGAGGCCTTCTACTACTAAAAGTGTAACTTCCCTTGATCCTATGCTCTTCTTTTTTTGATCTCTTTACATCTTCCTTCTTTCTTTTGCTACAAAACTAATATACTATACCCGATTTTCACTTTGGGCCCCTTATCACTGCGTTGTTTTGTTGCAACCTATCTTCTTATAAGATCAAGTGTTGATGTATCAACTTTTCCCCTCAGACCACATTGTATTTATTTTATCTTTCTCCTGCAATTCTTGTTAAATAAATATAAATGAATTCAATTTTGTAACAAAAAATGGAACTAGCATTACCTCAAATATTTAGATGCTTCACTTTGTACATCTCTTATTGTTTCCTACATCTAATTTCTTTGGCTTCCCTTCAAGCCATTCTCTTCCTTTTAATGAAAAGAAATTGAGGACTTAATCCCTCTGAGTATATTTTCTTAGTTTTCCCTCCATACCTTTGTATGCCAAGCACTAATAGGACAATCTCCTTCCAATTTCTCATTTAGCCTACTTATGAGTTCGTCTTAGCTACACAGGGCTAAATTTCACTTCCCCTCAATTGTTTCTTCACCCAAATCTTCTTCTTTACGTATAACTTGATTTGGAAAGAAGAATTATTTGGGTTGATGTTTCTTTTGCTTGCTTGATACCTATGCTTATTGTAGTTGATATTCTTATATGGTTCCACCATTGGAATAAGATGATCATTCCTCTTAATTCTATCATGATTTTTCTCGAGCAAATATTTAGCTCTCAACTTGTTCCTTTCACCTCTTTTCATGCTTCTTTTACATTGAGCATTGATATCAAACTCAAATTCCTTTTTCAAATTACATCTTATATTTAATGGTCAAGTTGCTTCCTTTTTCTACAAAATCTATGAGAGATGCCTCATCTTCCCATATTGGCAATCTACTGCCTTGTGCCAAATAACGTGATAGTTGTGACATTAAATAGGATTTAATAGGAGGTTATAGTAATTTTGATTACTAATTCCATTATCACCAAGTCCTCGAAGCTATCAATATACTCTTTCCTAGGCATCTTATACATTCTTGGGTTGTTGGTACCCAACACAACTTGATTTCTTGCATGCCATCAACACTATATGGCTTTATGATCAAAATTGTTGCAAGAAAAAAAAGCATTGAAAAAAATTTGATACTTGGGAGCATTTTTCCTTTTACGATCTTGTCTTTAAGGAAAAAAGGACATCTGTTGGTTCTTCACTCATTCATAGTGGTTGGTGGAATTGTTTCCTCAAACAACTCTTTATTGTTACTCTTTTTTAAAGTTGTTATTAACTTGACTTTGCTATTGTTTATTATTGTGGTATTTTTGTTGTCTAACGCTACTTTTGGATTTATTTTTGGTTGCCTTCTTATTTTCTATTTTTGTAGCTTAGGAGGTACTCCAATCCTTGGGGATCGAGGGTTTGGAGGTTGGAACGCCACAAAAGAACTTGTGGGCATGAAACCCAAGCCTATGGGTTTTTCACCCAAGTTGGTGGGTGCAAATCCATGCTGAGTTTTGGACATGTGATGATTTGAGGTGATGGACGATCCCAAGGGTAATCAAGAGCATAAAAAATCACTCAAATCTGAGGTATATAATTTGAGATATGAATTTTCTAATGTAATTGTGGGTTAATGTGGCACCTAATGGAGGTCGACTTGACGAGTTAGAGTACCACAAGTTGTTTGTTGATGCCACATGAGTTTTGTATAAATAGAAGTGAGTGGAGAGGTCATTTTCACTCATCCATGTGTGCGTCTATCATAGGAAATCATCCCTGAGGCACCCACAACTCTAAGAAGGGAGGCCAAGGCTAGAAAGAGGGTTGTTTTGGGTCTTTTAGGTTGCCAAAGTAGATAAGAAATGATCCTCTGTAATTGGAGGTCATTCTAGGTAGATTGGTGGCATGTTTGTGGGTGTTCCTCCTAACCAAAGGCTATCACAGTTTTTGTTGTGAAGTTAAAATAAGACGTACGCCTAAACACTAGTGTGTAGGTGGTCCCTAAGGCTGGGACTATTTTCCCAGGTAGGCCCTAGAGGTATTCCCTTAAAAAGGTATGGTAGGAGGCCTATTCGAGGGCTGGTATAAGCCCATATCAGAAACTAATATGAGGAGGAGATGTTAAGGGTGAAGCCACAACTAAGAAGGAGGCTTGAACATGAGGAAGGATTGTATTAGGAATGTAGTTGTAGCCCTAACCAATAGTGCAAACCCACAACCATATATAACATCCCACGATATGACAAGGTATGTAGTTTATTGATGGTTTCATGGTGAGCTGGTGGTAGTTGGATGTGTCCTAGATTAGGACAGTTGGTGGACATATTAAGGAGTAGATTACATCAGCAAGTTATGTGTCATGTCAAAAGGAGAAAAATAAGGTTTCATATTAGGTATGGTTTTCCTCTTGAGTTGATGCCATTTGCAGGGGGGTGAGTTTCCTAGGAGAAGTTTGTTAGCATCCAAGAGGATTTTCCTAGATGATTGGATTCCCTAACTAGGAGAAGATGCTAAAACAAGTATTGGTCACTCGTGGACTATTGGAGGGAAACATGAGAGTGGACCAACTGTGTAAAAGGAATGGTAATTTATGGTCTGTTGGAGGAGAATGTGATAGTGTCTAAGGTTGGATCCCAGTGTGCACCATCTTCATGGACTTAGATTGTTTCTAGAGTGGAAGAATTTGAGCTCAAGATTTGATCAACCAAAGTAGTAGTTGAGAAGCCCTAGACTTGTGTATGGAGAAGGACTTCTACAACAGATGATGGGAAATCCTCCTAGCCTATGTTCATTGTGGGAGATGGATATGTTATAGTAATAGGTGGCAACCCTTTGTGACCTATGTTGGTCTTCATTGCAGAAGCACAAGAAGACTATAGTGGGTTGAAGTCCCTGAGTAGCTGAGGAGTAGCAATGGGAAATTGTCATTTGTTCACAAATGGATTTGTGAACAACTCAACAAAAGTCTTGGTGTGTTGTGCCCTTGATGGACTAAGGCACACATAGTGAGTAGATTGACAGCCGAGGTTCAGTGGCGAGATGGACTTGGAGCTTTGATAGAGGTAGGAGTTGCAGATTGGGAGCCGAAGGACCAGGCATGTATAGGGTATGTTCAAGGCAACTGTGAGAGATCTACATCAATTGGACAAGTAGAGTATCTTTTTGAGGGCAGATTGGTTGTCGATGGATTGACACCAAGCCCTACTTTTGTATCTTCTATCAGTGGATGTATGAGGGATATTATCCATGGTATAGGAGCCCTTGATTATTGTATTATATTTTTATTAATATAATGAATTTGGGTTGAAAATTGTAAAAATTTTCCATATTTTATGCACTAGTAGATTTACTGTTGTTTATATTCCGCTATGCAAAGTAGTATCATTGTGATTATTGGTTTGGTAGCATCACAGATTCTAAGATTCTATCTTAGACCCAAGTTCATCAAAAAACATCACTTATTTCCTCTGAAAAGGAAATCTAGAGTCTTTACCTTCTACCTTCTTATAGTTTCATTCTTCTCTATATCCAAGCCTAGTCTTAATGAGAGGAGATCTCTAATTGCTGAGAATCTCATCCAAGATATACAAACTCTTTTTAAGCTTATACTATTCATACATTTCTTCTGCAACCTTTTCTAAGTTAGGTATCAATAAGGAAAATATATTATTCTTTTTAATATACTCCTTTATGAATATTTAGGCCAAGGGAAAGTTATGTTGCTAAGGCTTTAATATGCTTGGCTTATATTTTTATATGTATTTTTTTTTTTTAATACTAATAATGTATTGCGCCAAGAGGTGCTCTACAACTCATTATGGGGTATATCTGATGTAAAAACATAAACATAAATGTAACAACATCAACATTTAACATTTAACATGCAATGTTTAACATTTAACATTTTAATCTAATGTTGGTCCTATTTAAAAATCAATCTAATTATTATTATGTATAAACACAATATAAATTTAAAATATGAATAGGTTTACGAACACTAAAAAAAGAGGTATCATAAATAAATAAAAATATAAATAAACCATAGGCATGGTAAACAAATAAAGCCTCTTTTTATACTTACTCCATAAACCTCTTTATATTTACAAAAACTAAAAAAGAAGAAGTTTTATTTAGGTGCCTATGGGCCAAATACCATGGGACAAATTATTATTAATACCATGGGCCAAATACCATATTTATAAGAGAGGTATGGTAAATAAATAAATATAAAATAGGTATAAAGAGTTATGGTAATTAAATAAAAATATATCAAATAGGATTAGAAATCAACATCTAATTATAAATCAAGTCTATGGGCCAAATACCATGGACCAAATAATTATTAATACCATGCAAAAAAAACATTATTAATCCTAAACATTTAATATTAACAAGATCAATATAATACTATTATTAAATTTATATTCTATTAATATATTATTAATATTCATATTATAAATTAGTAACTTGGATTAATACATTATAACATTGTTTTATAATTAATATATTAATATACCATTACATATCTATTAACTCTAGATATATATAAGAGGGAAGAACGAAGACATAGAGTGATAGAGGTGGAGAATTAGGGGGAATGACAAGGGAGAGATGGATATAAATTGAAGGACAGGGGGAAGGACGAATGAAGAGTGAGAGAGAAAGAGAGAGAGGACTTGAGAGAGAGGAGGAGAGAGGGAGGGATATAAAGATGGAGTTGGAGGGGGAGATAGGGAGGGAAGAAGAAATGCATAAAGAGTGAGAATTGGAGAGAGAGAGGAAGTGACAAGGGAGAGATGGAAAGAGTGTGTGTATATTTAGGGGTGAGGTAAAGAGACAAAGAAGGAGAGATGGAGACAAGGGGGGAGAGAACGAGAGAGAAGGAGAATGGGAGGGATATAATAACACAGTTGGAGAGAGAGAGCAGGGGGAGAAGACAGAGGGAGTTAGGAGAGAAAGGGAGAGAAAGGAAGGACAAGATAGAGGAAGAGAGTGAGAGAGTGGAGAGAGGTAGGGAAAGAGAGATGGAGACTGAGGGGCAGAGAGAGGGAAGTAAGAAGAAATACATAGAGACAGAAAGGTGGATAGAGAGAGAGGGAGTGATAAAGAATATGTAGAGAGGGACAGAGGACAACAGGAGAGAAGATAGATAGAAGTGTGGGAATAAGAGAGAAGGGGAAGAGAGAGAGAGGGAGAGGAGGAGGGAGTGATAAATAGATAAATTGGAGATACAAAATGTATGTTTTGGGGGTGATATAGAGAGACAAAGGGAGATAGAGATATAGATGGAAGGTGATGTTAGGGAAGAAGAGAGAGATGGAGATAGGGAGGGAAGGTTAGAGAGATTGATAGATGTGGAGTGAGAGAACATGTGAGTTTGGGGGGGGTGAGATAGAGAGACAAATAAGGAGAGATGGAGGGAGATATAGATATCGATGGTGGGGGGAGAGAGGGAAGAAGATTTATTTCACTATATGCATTGATTTTAATGTAGATGGTGATTTTTTTAATCCTATTTGATTTCTTGCACTAGATGCATTGATTTTAATGTCGATGTTGATTTTTAATGATATTTGATTACTTGCACTAGATGCATTGATTTCAATGTAGATGATTTCTAATCCTATTTGATTGCTTGCACTAAATGTATTGATTTTAGTGTAGACGGTGATTTCTAATCCTATTTGATTACTTGCACTAGATCCATTAATTTCAATGTAGATGTTGATTTCTAATTATATTTGATTTCTTACAACAAATGCATTGATTTCAATGTAGATAATTTATAATCCTATTTGATTGCTTGCACTAAATGCATTTATTTTAGTGTAGATGGCGATTTCTAATCCTATTTGATTGTTTCCACTAAATGCATTGATTTGAGTGTAGATGTTGGTTTCTAATCATATTGGCTTACTTGCACTAGATGCATTGATTTGAGTGTAGACATTGATTTCTAATCCTATTTCATTACTTGCATTAGATTAATTGATTTAAGTGCAGATGTTGTTTTCTAACCTTATTTGACTGCTTGCATTAGATGCATTGATTTAAGTGTAGATGTTGTTTTCTAATCATATTTGATTGCTTGCATTAGATGCATTGATTTCCATGTAGATGTTGATTTCCAATTTGATGTAATTGGAGATATGATGGTACAATAATTTTAAAGTGATTGGATTAACATTGTACATTGATTTCAGTGTAAGCACAAAAAAATATTCACAATGTACATTAATTTTTGCGTTATAGTAATTCAACCTATTGATATTGGAGAGTAAGAGAGACAAGGTATGATGTTTACCACAACAGTTCGAGCTAAAGATTTAAATGGTTTACGATTTTAATGTTCATATAATCGATATGAAAATATAAGAAAACTAACAAGAGTGACAATAAGAATTGTACAAGAAAATAGTTTAAGATCAATCAAAATGAAGACTATTTGTAATTGACTACATTCTTATTATTCACATTTTCCATCATTAAATACTATTACATTGTCGCTTTGCATTCAAAAATTTTATTTCATCATTTTTCATCATTAAAGTTATTAACAATATTTATTATGTCAACAAACTCTGGTAACTAAGAAAATTTAAAACTAAAATAACAAATCCCACACATATTTAAAATTATTATATTAATATTAGATGTATTTACATATTATTGATAAAATTAATCATATATTTGATAGATTTTCCTTAGCCGCACATTGAAACTAGCATAGATCCATCTTGACTCCCAATCTATCAAGCATCTAGAGGGATCAAATCTCTCAAGGTGCAAACCTTTCTTCTAGTTTTACACTCAATAAAGAGGTTTACACGAATTAAGATGGATCTAGACTGGATAATATTTTGTTTTTTAATATAAGGTATATAGTATATAGTATATATATATATAATTTTAATAGTAATTCTTTTAATTAAGAAAGAAGAAGTAAATAACTTTTCTTCACAAAGTTACTTACAATATTACTGAATTCATAATTTTGAATAAATAACATTTCAATATTAATAAAGTAATAATTCCTGTTTTCACATTTACCTAGCATGGTAACTTATAAATTATTCATATAAGTCATTACAAAAGTCTTACTTTTCAAATTTTATATTTGGGGTTTTGTATGAATAAACTGTTTTATTATGTAGGTGAAGTTTAAAAATGGTAAGGCTAAATATGATTATAATTGTATTAATTAATTTTAAATTATATTGGTTCATACATGGAATTACTATAGATTAGTTTAGATCTATTTCCAATTTGGATCTATGATGTGTTTTAACAGATTAAATTTCTTTTTACTATAAAAAGAGTTTACACTTCAAAAGGTTTAATCCCTCAAAAGATTTAAGATGGATCTAAATTGATTTCTCTTATGTGATTTCTATGCAAATATTTTGCTTAATTATAATTTAATTAATTTTTTTATTTTTATTTTTTTTTTATATAATTTAATGGTTAAAAATGTTTTAATCATAGTTATAATTATAATTATAATTTTTTTATTTAACTAATTTCTACACCTTCATCATGTCCAATAAGTCACCACCATCATCGAGGGAATTGAAAAAATGACATCACATAAAAAAAGAATGAGTGACTTCACATAAAAAGAATAAATAACTTCACATATCACAATCTATCCAAAACCCAATAAACTTAATTTAATTTTAATTTTATATAATTTAGACTAATCAATATAACATATCATCATAAAACACTACAACAATTTTTTTAATAACAATTACATTTTTGATTAATTATTATATTTAAAAAGAAAAATATATAATATTACATAAAATTTATTACCACCAAAACTAACATTTATAATCCCAAAAAGTTAAAAATATTTAATAATCAAACTTTTTCGAATGTTAATTTCAAAACTGAAAATATAACTTAAGAATCATATATCTCTTTATTAATCCGTTTATTATAATATAAGATATAACTTATCATTGAAAAGTTGTTATAAGTCAACCAATCGTTAACCGAGCATCACTATAATTCTTTCCAATTTTATTAAATTTTTTATTATAACTCTACGCAATCTTAATAAAATGGACGTCAGGCCAGTGATTAAAATTTACATAAAAAGTGGGTTTGTGCATGTCGTTATCAATATATAAAGCATAGTTTATCATTTAAGATTAATCTGAAACATTTACTTGAAATACAGAGGATCTATCTGATCACTGATTCAAATTTTATGAAAATATTGAAAGGTTTACTTGTAGGCTAGACACAGTGCAAAGAGAGGAAAACCATTTCAGCTATTCATATAAATGGATTCTGTAAATTGGTCCACTACCAGACATGCAAGCACAACATCAAATTAATAGAAAGGAGGAAAGTTAAATACACACAGGGCGAGACACATCGCCATACGTTCATACTTCTGGGGTCTCCCAACTTTTAATCAAACAAAATTCCTCCTCTTCCTCCCGATATATCAATATAAATATGAATCAAGCAGAAGGCCAAGATAACTCCTCAGTCAAAATATAAATTGTTATCATGGATCCTCGTCCTCCCCCGCCTCCGCCTCCGCCTCCGCCTCCGGATCTGGCATTCTTTTCCGCCTGTGGTTCAATCAGGATGTATCGAGCGCATATGGATTATCTCCAACTTCTTCCCTGTTACGCGACTAAATTTTCTTCTTTGTTTATGGGCTGGATATCTCCAGGGATATGCAAGTTTTCTCGCCTGGATTTGTGTTTTGTCACGCGGGCTATCTTATCACCGCCGAACATGACGATTACCACAGTTGATGCGCGAGTTGACTCCCCAAAATGCGAGTTATCATCCGTTAATATGCACATTATCAATGGATACGCGGATTATCACCGCGGAACATGCCGATTGCCATGGTTGATGTGTGAAGTTAACTATCCTATATGCGAGTTATCATCAATTGATAAGCGCGTTATCTCTACAAACACGAATAATAACAGGATACGCGAGTTGTCGAGGGATACGCGAATTATAACCATTGGATACGCGATCTATCAAT
>APFE031006774.1:0-13521 GCA_000404065.3 Pinus taeda
GAGTGCATCTTTGTTGGATACCCTCATGTTGTGAGGGGATATCGACTCCTCATTCCCTCTACGGACAAGCTCATCATTGAGCGAAGTGTCAAATTTGAGGAAAGTCTCCCGCATGCACCTCAGTCGCTGCATGCATACACTTTTTATCTACCTCATGTTTGAGATGATGATTCAGTGCACTCAGATGCATATACAAATCATGCAGATGTTGAGGAAGAGCATGCAGATGCAGAGACAGAGTCTTCAGATACAGTTCATGCAAATGATGATCCACATCGAAGCCCAGATCGGGCTTCCAGCAGTGAATCATATTCCCCTATCATAAATCAGAGAACAAGGAGCTTACGTGAGATATATGCACAAGACCAACCAGCTGCTAAAAATGGTCTTGTGGGGGATAATTCTGATTTGCAGAGGACTAGCTCAGAGCTTATTGAGCCTCCTCTTGTCCTCATTGCCACTGAACCATCGCCCTCCTGGCATTGTCATTTGGTTCAGTCTTCTAATCCACAGTCTTATGCTGAGGCTGCTGGGCATCCATCTTGGGAGTCTGCCATGGAGAAGGATTATAACTCCCTCCTTGAGACCCAGACTTGGGATCTGGTCCCCCTTCCTTCAGGAAGGAAACTTGTCCGATGCAAATGGGTCTATAGGACCAAGAGTGCTGCAGATGGGCAAATCACCAAACAGCAAGCGAGGCTAGTAGCTAAAGGCTTCCAACAAGTTGCATGGCATTGATTTAAATGAAACGAGACCTTTGCTCCAGTACAAAGAGGATTCCCATACGCCTTTACACTCTGCCATTGCAAGCTGCCCCAGCGGTGGGAGTACATCAGATGGATGTGGAAGAATGGCCTTTCTTCAATGGAGAACCTATCCGAGGAGATCTACAAGGAGAGCGCCACATGGTTTTCTGAAGAGTTCATCTTTGGTCCTGCAGACGAAGAAATCTCTCTACGGCCTTAACAGGCCCCGAGAGCTTGGTAAACGCGAAGATGGATTCTTTTCTCTTATCACAAAACTTTGAAAGATGTAAGTCTGATCTGAATGTTTACATGCTTAGGACACATGATTCTCTTCTTATCTTAGTTTTGTATGTAGATGATCTCCTAATCATTGACAGCTCGGCATCAGCCATTGCTACAGTCAAGAGGGCCTTGCATGGTAGGTTCTTGATGACGGACATGGGTCCATTACACTTCTTTCTTGGTCTTGAGATTAGCCAAGATGCCACAGGCATCAAACTCTCTCAGGATAAGTATGCATGGGATCTCCTCGAGAGATTTTGCATGGGTGACTGCAAGCCAGCACCGACTCCTTTTCTATCTGGGGTCCACCTTGAGGATGGAGGTGACACTCCATTAGTTGACAGAACTCTCTACTCACATCTAGTGGGGAGCTTATTGTACCTCACCCACTCCAGACCAGATCTCTCATATGCAGTAGGGGCAGTTTCCAGATACATGCAGGAGACGCATGAGCTACACTGGAATGCTGCCAAGCGCATCCTCCATTATGTGTAGGGCACCATCACCTTCGGGATTCACTATGCAGCAGGCACTGCATTGAATCTCCTTGGCTTCACAGATTCTGATTGGGCGGGAGACAGCATTGATCGCAATTCCACCTCCGGATATTCACTCAGTCTAGGATCTGGCCCTATTTGTTGGTCGAGTAAGAAGCAGGCTGCTATTGCTCTCTCTTCAGCTGAGGCCAAGTACAGAGGAGTAGTCAAGATCACCATTCAGGCTTTGTGGCTACAACACTTCCTCATTGAGTTGGGTGTTCAGTTCCGCCAGCACATTGTCATCTGGTGTGACAACCAGAGCACTCTCAAATTTGGCAGGGATCCAGTACAGCGGCAGCGGACGAAGCGCATAGAGATCCATATGCACTACATCAGAGACTTAGTACATGATCGGGTCATTGATTTGCAATTCTGTCCCTTAGCCGAACAGACTGCAGACATCTTCACCAAGACATTCATTGAGCAGAAGCTTCGTTCTCTACGTGATCGTCTTGGAGTGAAGGACAAAATTGCTTAGCAACTATCTTTTCTTCCTCTTTTCTTTTGATTACATTGTATTTTGAGGGGGGGTTTTTCCCACGAGGTTTTCCCTCTTTCCTCAATTTTAATACATGTTGCAATGTATTTTGGGTGACCCTTGGCCTTAGTTGTCAGGGCCCATTTTCTATTTTTCCCCATAATGGTGTTCAGGGGGGGTGTTGGAACTACTACACCTACATGCAGACTCTCAGTTAGAGTATTGGATTGCATGCATGCAGACTCTTAGTTAGAGCATGCGACTACATGCAACTACTACACATCTACATGCGGACTCTTAGTTAGAGCATGGGATTTCATGCAAGATTCCTTTTGCATGATTTACTCCTTGATTTGCTCCTTCTTTAACTCCGCAACTGACTAGTTATCTCCGGAACTTGTTGTAGGTGTTGAGTCTTCTCATTGATCACCATTATAGTGCATTACCTTGGGACCTTCACCCAGTAATGCTATATCATGAGCATTGTAACATATTTTCTAATGAACCATTCTTTTCTTCTTTCGATTTTGCTTTAGTGTTTTTGCTCTGCAAAGCTGTGTGTTCAACCTTTACTAGCTAGATTCGTCTCTGCAGGTTTTCTAACACATTTACAGTTACATGTGGGCGTTTCTGTTGCCGCGTTGCAAATCTGTCCATGAAGTGTGATACTAACAACAACTACAATAACTAAACTGATGAGGAGAGAGGATGCATAATCTCTTCCATGGATGCTGAATGCCATCGCACAATGGAGAAGCTGCACTGCACAGACATACCAAAACGTTTCTCTTCCTCCCCATGTGATTCATCTATATGAACAATATCATGTTTTTGTGTTGATTTGGTAGGGAGGTTTTACTTTTTCACATTGTCAATTGGGCTATTTTTAACTGGACAGTTGTATTTATCTTCTTTTATTATTATTATTATTATTATTAATATTAATGATAAAAAAATTATTAATATATAAATTAAATATATACAATAAGTAATAAGATTTCTAACTATGGAGATTCATCTCATTTTGTTATGGAGATTCTTAATATGCAAATAAGCTTTGTTATTATGGCCCAATATCTTAGCTCATCAATATAACATGTCCAAAAAGCCATAACTGATTTCATATGACAAATTTTTAATTAATGAATTTCATAGGGGATATTTTTTTAATAAATGAATTTAATGAAAAAGAGAAAAAAAAAAACATACCTACTTTGAAAATAAATCTCAACCTTTGATTTAACTATACTATTAGAATATTCATTTTTAATATCTACTTAATAATTATTGATAATTAAATTAAAATTATTAAATCCCAATTCCAAAATAACTATAACTTTCATGAAATATATTATTATAATATATCTTTATATAATTTAACTTATTTTTTTTTATTTGCTAGGTTATGTGAGTCTTAAGATGCCTCATCATAGTTTAACATGACTAGATTTTTGCCCACATTTTTAAATAGTGAGAAAGTGTCTTAACAAAATACCTTTTCACCACTATATCATTTAATTCATATTATTATAAATTAGTTAATTTTATTAAAACTTATAGTATATATAGTATTTTTTTGGCTTAGTCTATTTTTTTTAAACCATTAATTGAATGATCATAAATTATAAACTATGCTAGGTAGAAATACGTTACTATTTATAATTCTTAAAATTTTAAAATATAAAAAAATAATTATAATAACATATCTTTTGAATTTTTATATTCACGCTTGTGTGATCCATAATGCATTAAGCAAAGTCTTTCAGTAGAAATCACTTAACAAAAGTTTTTGATGGAAGCATTTCAAACCAACAAGTGTGGTTTATTATGAGAACCATAGAACTTTTGGATACTAACTACAATAACATAATTTAATTTTATCTTTATCTACCGAGTATTAATTTTTTTTTTTTTTTAAATTTTAAAAGAGCTTTATATTTCAAAAAATTTGATCTCTGAATACTTAATAAATTCAGACTTAAATATTCTAATAATTAGTTAAAATTAATACATATAAATTATTAAATTTTTATTTTATTTTATGTAATTTAATAAATTAAAATATTTTATTAATTATAAATATTTTATTGATAAATTATAATTATATTAATTTTTTTCATGTGGAAGCTCCATAATATGAGCAAGTTTATACAATGCATCTAGACTCTTACTTTCTAACATTCATAGAATGCATCTTATTTTTAGGTTTCATCTCACTTTTAAGTAATTAACTAAATCATATATTATAAATTATGTTTTTGTCAAAATACAATATTAACCATAGGCATAGCATTATAGTAGTTTTAATTTTTAATTAAAAGAAATTATAATATATTTTCTATAATTTGATTTAATCTTGTTTTTTTTCTTTTTAATAATATGAGTTTTTATTTTTATGATGGTTATTGGGTGTATGGTTAAGGCATTTTATAATGTGAAAATTATTTGTTTGAAATTTTATAGATTAAGTTATGTTGTGAGCCGGTGTGACCAAACTAGGTGCAGTCTTCAAGTGATTTTGAAGACTTAAATGCCCTTGAATCATAGTTTCTCAAAGGAAAAATTAAATGTGTAATCATTTCATGACTTACAACTTAAGAAACAAAAAATATAAATCCTTACTTTCATTTCCAATCAATTTAATGATAAAATTTTATCTTCATTTTCATATAATAAAAAATATACTTAAAATTTATCATACCTTCACAACTATTAAAAAAATAAAATATCTCAATTTAATATAATTTTCAAATTCCAAAAATTATAGTGATATATTTTTTTATAACTTAATCCATATTGTAAATTAATTTTAACAAATTGTATTTTAAGCAAAAGTAATCAAACCATCTATGATCAAATTTAATTACAAACACACTAATATAATTAGCATTAATTAATTGATATTTTAAATATTCGTTATTGCATAAATCGATTACAAACACACAAACACACTAACTTGATTGTAATTAATTAATTAAGATTTTCAATATTCACGGAAACCATTTAAACATATCATACATTTAACTCATTCTAAATTACCAAACTCAACTTATTTTAATAAATTGATAAAAAATATTATAAATAAAAAATTTAATTTACAAATTTCATATGGTTGACACTAATTTTAATGATGGAATTCAATAACAATTTTAAAACAATATATTTAATTACTATATTTTTATAATATTTATTAGCTAATTAATTATTATCACTTTTATTATATTTATTCTATTATAAAGTAATATGCAATTATGCAATTTAGTCATGAGATATTATTAAAATTTTTAGAAACTCACAAACACATTTTATTAAACAAAAAATTGTGATCAATCAAAAAAAGCTATTTTTCTAAACATTATGAATCACAGAAGATTAAGTTTAGAAATAACTGTGAAATTTTATTAATCGAAATATGTTGCCAAAGCTTATAATAAATTGACATCTAAAAAAACTGTAGCTTTGGTATGTTCTATAGTAATTTGGACAAAAACAAGAGCCTCGAGTGAAAAATAAATTAAGATCTATGTATTCCAAAAGCTTCTAATAATATAAATTCTATAATAGACACGAGAAAAATTACATATTATATATAACATTTATTTTGTTGAATTGAGGCTTCTGTGATCCATATTAGGTTAAGAGAGATTTTTGGGCGTAAATTACAAGATAATTCATTTGTCTACATGTTTCGAACCAACAAGTGTGGTTCATCGACAAGTTGAATGAGCAGATCCACCTTTGCATGTTAAATAGATAGAGCAAGATAATTCATTTGTCTACATGTTTCGAACCAACAAGTGTGGTTCATGGACAAGTTGAATGAGCAGATCCGCCTTTGCATGTTAAATAGATAGAGCAGAAACTCCAACTGCTAGATTGACAACGGTTAGATTTGACTAGACCTTTATTTAATTAAAAATTAACATGGTTAGTTAAATTATTATTAAAACAAGAGTAAATGTACCCTTTTTTAACCACTTATAAATATAATTAATTAATATTAACAAAGTTGTTATATCTAAAAGTTAAAGTAATTAATAAAAATATATAAAAAATACATAAATATATAAGTCAAAGGGACTGTTCCCATATCCTAATAAATATTAAATTAATTATAAAATAAATCAATTTTAAATAATAGCTAAATATAGAAAATAAAGCAATAGAGTATTAAAATTTTATATATATTATATATAATATATAAATATAATATTATAATATATATAATTATTAAGTAAATAGTAAGTTGTTTGTTGTTTTTTTTTTCATTTTTATTTTATTTTCTATTTATTTATTTTTTATTTTTTATTTTTTTCCTCAGTAAAACTAATTCTATTAATAAAGAGGAAAAATATTTACAATGTGACCGAAGTCGTTACACTGCTGTGATAAGCAGAGTTTCCAGGACAAAACAGGTTAACAAAACCAGAGCATAACTCATGCAGGGGATCTTCATAGTGGACAAAAACTTCACAGAAAACATAAGAAATCGAGAGTAGCATTAACATGGTAAAATTGCCCAATGATAGCCATGGATTAACCCACAAAACTATCACCAACATGAGCTTACTAATCATCCTGTGGTTCTTCCACCACCTGACACCATCTGAATTCTGGCTCACCCATAGTTGGAGCAGCTACCTGATCAGAGGGACCAGGATCGACAGGCAACATCTCCGCATCTTGAGTACTGCAACCCGGATCGTTCTGAACATGCTGTGGTGCCATACCAATACCAAGCTGAATCGAAGGAGTAGGACGAGAGATTTACCCAGAGCCACCTGGATGAGAGTCTGAGCCCTCCATCTGAGTGGTCTCACAGAAAACCACAGTTAGGTGAGCCGTTATCCGAGGCCAATGCAGGGAATTATTAAAGGAGAAGATTGCAAATCCGATCGAGGATGGAGGCCCACGGTAGTGAGTGGAAGCACAACGTCGCCCTCTCCCACTTCGAGTGCCTTGGTAACAACCAGTGAACAATTCACTGGAGGGGGCGGGCAAATCCGAAGATGAGCCTTTTGGAGCGCATCGGGGTTGACCTCTATAGCAACCCATTCATTGACAAAGTTGAGCCATCTTTGAGGGATCAGTGTAACGGATGTGGATAGGTTGAGCAATTGACATGGGACAAAGACAGTGGCGTGCAGAGCTACAAAGACACAGAGACCCGGGAAAGATCCTACGAAGTCCTATCGCCAGGGGGAGCCAATTAAGCATAGGGCGGAAAATTCTAGAGTGAGAATGAGCAATCAATGAACTTTTAGGACCAATCTTCCAGCCCCCTGTAATAGAGACCAGGCTTAAGACCAGACGCTCGAACGAAGGGACATAGGCTGAGAGGAAACCACACAGAGATCACCTGCGAAAACTAAAGGTAAGAATAGAGACCCGGAGATGATAAACATACACGAAAACCGCCCAACCATGATCCAAGACCCCCTAGAGGAGAGGGAGGTACAACAAGAGCTGCTTCTGGGGCCAAGAAACTGCAGAGAGAGCAGAAGATTGAGCTGAAGCAAGGGGATGAGCCCAAAGAGACAACTCGCAAGACATCACCGCAAACTCAGAGCAACGCCTCTTCTTATACTTGTTCGAACTATCTCGAAAAACCGCTTCCATGGCTACTGCATTGATGATCACCGTCATCTCTTGCAGGTTGTAGCGTGCGAGGGGAGGAGTTGTTGCAGAGAATAGGGTGAATGAGCCCGGGCCACCTAAAGGGTGGCTGCTATAATCTGCCTTGTGCGCATGCTGATCTCTTACCCAACTGCCAATATTTAACGCGGTGTGCTTGGTGGGCAGGTGTCGAGCTGCCTCGCTCCACTCCAATCTTTTCATATTGATTTCCGCCTCAGTCACCCGCATCCACGGAAGTAAATAGTAAGTTATTCAAGTTATTAAAACTAAATATTTAGAGTAGTTAGTTATAAAAATATTAGGGTAATAGTAAGTTATAATATTATTTACATTTGTAATATTAAAAATAAATTAACAAATTAAATTTTAATTCAATCGTTGTTTATAAAAGCTAGTTAAATATAATATTAGAGTAAATTAAGGGCTAGATAGAAAATTTTTAATATTTAAAAATTAAAGGTTAAAATAAACAAAGATTAATTTTCAGCTTATTTTCTTTAAAAAAAAAGGGGGGCAACTACAAAAACTTAGACTAAAAAACCTCAAGGAACAAAGGCCCCAAGAAAAAGGAAACGAGGGGCAAAAAATCCTAAAAGACAACCGGAAAATCAAATCAAAGGGAAGGGAAGGCAGGAAGACCATGACTAGGAGGAGAGGGTTGGGACCCAACAACTATTGATCTTCCAGCTATCCTCTCTATTGAGATTGTTTGGCCTTTTTTCGATCTGAAGCGCTTCCCTAAATTTCCGGTGATGGAACTGGGACATTCTAGCAATCACACTAGCCTCCTCGATGCAGACGTGATGATTGGTTTTCTCCACATGCTCTGCTAAATCAGAACACTTGGCTCTTCTATGCTTAAGATCAGCTCTGTGCTCACTAATCCTTTGATTGCGAGGATTCTTAAGAAGCATAATGTCCCCTCGACCTTTAGACCTCTCAATACCATTCGTAGGTCCCTCAGATCGGTGAAAGCTCCTATCGACTCCAAGGACATGAAAGGGGTTTATATTATTCCTTGTTCATGTGGCACTCCCTATATTGGTGAGACTGGGCTCTCCATTAATGAAAGGATTAGTGAGCACACAACTGATCTTAAGCATAGAAGAGCCAAGTCTTTTGCTTTAGCAGAGCATGTGGAGAAAACCAATCATCGCGTCTGCATCGAAGAGGCTAGTGTGATTGCTAGAGTGTCCCAGTTCCATGACCGGAAATTTAGGGAAACGCTTGAGATTGAAAAATGGCCAAACAATCTCAATAGAGAGGATGGCTGGAAGATCAGTAGTTGTTGGGTCCCAACCCTCTCCTTCTAGTCATGGTCTTCCTGCCTTCCCTTCCCTTTGTTTTGATTTTCCAGTTGTCTTTTAGGATTTTTTGCCCCTCGTTTCCTATTTCTTGGGGCCTTTGTTTATTGATGTTCTTTAGTCTGAGGTTTTGCAGTTGCCCCCATTTTTTTTTTTAAGAAAATAAGCTTAAAATTAATCTTTGTTTATTTTATCCTTTAATTTTTAAATATTAAAAATTTGCTTTCTAGCCCTTAATTTACTCTAATATTATTTTAACTAGCTTTTATAAACAACGATTGAATTAAAATTGAATTTGTTAATTTACTTTTAATATTAAAAATGTGAATAATATTATAACTTACTATTACCCTAATATTTTTATAACTAACTACTCTAAATATTTAGTTTAATAACTTGAATAACTTACTCTATAATATATATATATATATATATATATATATATATATAATATCATAATATCATAATTTAACTTAATTATTCTATTGCTTAACTTCTATATTTAGCTATTATTTAAAAATTGATTTATTTTATAATTAATTTAATATTTATTAGGATATGGAACAATCCCTTCGACTTATATATTTATGTTTTTTAATATATTTTTATTAATTACTCTAACTTTTTAGATATAACAACTTTGTTAATATTAATTAATTATATTTATAAGTGGTTAAAAAATGGTACATTTACTCTTGTTTTAATAATAATTTAACTAACCATGTTAATTTTTAATTAAATAAAGGTCTAGTCAAATCTAGCCATTGTCAATCTAGCTGTTGGAGTTTCCGCTCGATCTATTTAACATGCAAACCCGGATCTTCTCATTCAACTTGTCTTGACGATGAACCACACTTGCTGGTTCGAAAGACGTTGACAAATGAATTATCTTGTGATTTACGCTAGAAAATCTCTCTTAACATTTATTTTATCATGGATAAGGAACATCACTAACCCTCTAGAAATAATCTTAGCCTACTCCTCATATCGAGGCATTCAAGTAAGGAAGGACTTGGTCCACTTGTGAATGCTTTGGAGTGACAAAATGAATGGAGGAGGGTGAGGAGCAAAAATTCGAGAATTATGTAGCTTTACCACTTCTAGTTGATTCTTAATCCAATCCAATTCATCCTTGAAAATTGATATCAATGTTGAATCAATATATCCATTGTTATTGTGAGCTCAGTCGCTAGCTACTCAATTTAAATTTGTAGATGCCAAATGGAGTCATGGAAATCATCAAAGATCATATTAGAGACTAAGAGGGAGATTCCTCCCATACTTTCAGGCATGGTATGCCATGGATTTATTGGAGAAAAATTGAAATAGAGTGAAATACCAGAGGAAGAAAAAGATGTCCAAACAGATTTGTTTTGAGAGGCAATAGACACCCAGAACTATCATAGGTGATAAAAAATGTGAAAAATCCCCCATCATAATAAAAAACGTGGTCCTTCTCATGGAGCTAATATGAATTTGATAACATAGGAACTTGTCCTTCATAGCTAATGAGATCTACCAACCAAATCCATTTATTATAGCATTCACATAGCTAATATTACAACCCATGCAAACCATCGAGAGTAGGTATTATGCTAATTCTCCACTTGTTTCATCCATCATATGACATCTCATGAAATTAATTTTATCATGGGATGGGATGTGTGTATATGTGAGAGCTAATATGTATGGAGCCCTATGAACATGAGACTGCTATATTGGCTAGAGAATTTGTTTTAGACTTGAGGTACCTGTGCACATGAAGGAAGTCCACAATCAAGAGGAGGAAACCCCAATCGAATATGCCTAAAGAATAATATTAGCTTAGGATCTTGACGGGTAGGGCATGTTATTAAGTGTCGAATCAAGTTCTTTTAATTGCCAATGACTCGTAGAATGTCATGTTTTCTAGCGGTTTCTAGGGTCAATCCTTGAAGCAGTGAATGTGATTTCACTTGGTTTCTAATGACTAGACCCAAAATCCAAGAAAATAAAGTATGCATTTTCCTCTAATGCATAGAACTAACCACATCTCATCCTCCATCCCTAAAATTACACCATGGTTCCACTTTGAGGCTCCATTTTAATGGAGGACATACACTACTTGCTTCTTTAACCATATTTGAGAGTATTTATCAAAAAGTAAAAACTCCAAGGAGGATTATGACCATAGGAAAAGGGTTAAGAAATCATTGAATCAAGCTTTTTTTTGGAGGATCTAACAATTGCTTGTTAGAAAGTAAAATTTGTGATGTTGTGAGATGTTTTTCTAAGAATGACCTAGCTCTCAATGCTACGTCTATTAAATCACTTCGAAGATCATAAAACTCACTCTATTTCATTCCAACTAGACTTTCCAATGAAAGTGTTTTTGAAGGGTAACCCATACCCACGTGGGAATTGAATTTTAAAAGAAAGAACTCAAGTAGACCTTGGGCCAAGAATCAAAGAATTGGTTCACAGAGTAGGCCATTGAACTCGATAAGAAAGACCATGGATGGAATTTTTCCATACTAATTTTGAAAAAACACATTTGTAAAAAGGTTCGTTGATGTTTCAGAGCAGAGGTGACATAATGCACAAATTGAAGGCCCTTGGATGCTCCTTCTGCTCATATTTTCTATGGTAAGAACCCTTTCCTAGGCTAAGGTCTAGTAAACAATTTGACCTTTATAAAACCATCCAAGTTCTGTATCTTTGAAAATATGATTAATTATGGAAAGATTCCATTGGGATAGCATTGGAAATTGTATCCTTTGTTAACTCAATAAAAAATATTCCCCCACCTTGTGTAGTGATGATCTAAAATGTGGCTAGGATCAAATCCTTTCAAATTTGAATGAATAATTTCAATATTGGGTTTGAGGTGGTTAGGTGTCTTTCCTAGGGTCCAATCAAGCCATTTTCTAGTTCTTGACCAATTTTAAATGTCAAAGAGATTATTTCTACCATCGTATGATAACCATACTCTTAGTGGAAGGAAGTTTCAATTGTTAGTTTAGGGGATAGGGATTTTGATTTTATTACCATATTTAGCGGCCCAAGTGATGCCAAGCATATATTAGGAGGAGTACTACCTATAAGAGTTTATATATTTGATTGTCTCCTTCATTTATGGGACTAGATCCAAGCAGCGAAGGCACCCTTCTTCAAAATAGCTTTTTATGAATGACCTTTTCCACTCATCATAATTTCTTGAAAGAATCCTTGAAAGTAACTTAGCACCAAATTCCATATTCATGAGGGAAGGATCTTTGATGCAATAGTCCTCCATGGATTTTTGGGGAATGAAATACAACCCAATTTACAAGATGATACCACTAGGTGTTAGATTTTCCTCCTTACCACAAAAATATGCATATCTCCTTTTTTGTTACTTTTCAAAAGAAAATGTGAGCTAAGAAGTCTGAGAATTGATAAAGGAGGAGAGTTGAGAGAACAAATTGAAGAAATACTAGGTGACCAGTGAGATTTAGCCACTAAGCGCCCAATTGATTGAATTTTTATTTCATCTTCTATAAGACATGAAGCATGATTGGATGGAGGGAAGCTATAATAGAAGAGTTCCACCCAATAAAATCATTCCATCGGTAAAATGAGAGTGTAACATACCTATCTATACACACCAAACCCACCTTAAAAAAAATTATAATTAATTTAGATATTGTACTCACATGATATCCCCTTGTTTATATTTTAATATTTGACACAGTGTTGATCTCTATCCAATATTATTTTACAATACTTAGGTACAAGTTTAAACATTAATTTTTAACATAGCATTTTCATACTCTGTTTCTGTTACATTTATAATTTTCCCATATACTTTCTAATTATGCTTTTCATTCAATGATTTTACTATTGATATGCTAAACTATCATTTCCCTCAAAACCCTATAAATCCTTCTAATCCACCATAATTCGTAGCTTCATTATAACTATAAGTGTATCTAATTAGGCTTATATAGTCCTTACATTCCTCATTAAAATTAATAAGAAGACTCATTCCAAGATATATTCATTTTCAAGATTGTTCCCAATTTCTATATATTATATATTATATATATATATATTATATATTATATATTATATATATATATATATATATATATATTTAATTATGATTGTGTTTAAGGCTTCTTAATAGCTTTATGTTTGAGGGGAAATAAAGACTTATTATGTGGTTTTCCTTGTAAAAATGGAATAATTTCGTTAAGCCTCAAGGATGGATCCACCTACATTCACATGGCCCAACATTGAAATATATGAAACTTCAATCAACTACTAAGATCATTTTCGGGTTTAATCGATGGTATTCAATCTTTAAGGTTTTGTTTTGGTCGTAATGAACTTCTTGTTCGCCAAGTTGTTTGGTCATTTGTTTCTCATTTTCTTTCAGAGAAAGCCTTCTAAGCTCCATCACTAGATTCCATTCCTTCACCATTAATGTTTACAGACAATTGATATTATTTTCTTTTTCCACTCTATATTCGTTTCACTGTGGTGAAATTTTTTTTCAGCTTCATTTGTTCAAA
>APFE031006774.1:25952-62979 GCA_000404065.3 Pinus taeda
TGAACACTTTGTCATTATCCCTTTGCAAATCCATAACCATCACCTTTCCAAAACATCTGAGTTTCTGCGTAAATTAGCTCAAAAGCATTACCTTTAGCCCTATTGTACCCTGCATGCCTATCCACCTACAATGGTTTCAAGTTTCATAACTAAGCACTTGCACTTACTAGAGTAGGTTGCTCTACTTTTCAAGAGCGATGGCCCTAGAGTTTTGAGAAAATTAAAACATATTTTTGAATCTTCTCCTTCAAGAAGCTTCTAATATGGTTTTAACCATTTACCATGGATAAATATCTCAAATTCCTATCTGAACCTACTCTAGTTGTCTTATATCATATCCCTAGATATTATATTCCCTCATATGTGGATCCCACATCTAGATTGGTAAATCCTAAACTACCACTTTCACCCTATAACTTTATTGCCTCCCATAGAGTGAGGGTTGGATTTTGGAGATTACTAGTGTCCTCTTACTATTGTTATGAGCTTAAGGAATCATCATCCATTTATGCATTAGGGTTGAGTATGAAGGTTTGATTTGTTGCAAGGATTGCTTTTTTGTATTTATTAATACAAAAAACACTTTGTTTTACTATAGTTGTGTCATGTTGATGCCTATGTATTTCAATGCCATGTTTCGTCATTGATTAGAGACATTGGATTATACGATGTGGATATTGTAGTTCTCTTGCTTGTTTTAATCATTGTTGTAGGTTTCATTTATAGCACTTGGAGCTAGATTTGGAACTTATAAGCAAGGAGAAGAAGAGGACTTACTACAAATTCCGGGTAGGTCTCGTTTCCACATTCTAATCTCTCTAAGGAAACATCGATCTTTTTTCTCTTTGTCATTCTAGATCAGACCACTAGATCGAGGGAGTTCATTTCTATCTACAGAAATAAATTTTCCACATAACAAAAGGTTATCAATTATTACCAACATAATCATCTATCATCAACATCCACTAGTGTCAATGTCATTAGAATATCAAGACTCACTCTTCTAGATTTATTGGTCCTCAAATCCTTTTGCCTCTACCTAGGTAAAGAATGTTGAGACCCTTAACTAGCAAGCACTCACCCACCCTTCCCAGCGAGTCCTCTAGGCAAAGGCCTCACTCAACCCCTTCTTGCTTGGTGATCAGGTCTACATTCTGAAAGGACATCACTCCACCCTTCCTAGTGTGTGATCACGGTCCAAGACCTCACTACACCCTTTTAGTGTGTGCTCACCCAATAGAGAATGTCCTCAGAAGTATTAACTCTATCCCAAGACAGATATTTCGAAAAATCAGCAACCAAATGATGAACCCCACAGTGACTCTGACTATTCCTTGTGCTTAACAGTGAAAGCCACTCCAAGCATTGCTTTGGAACTTGTCACCCTCTCTAGAACTGCACCACCCTCTACCACCTTAAGATATGTTGATCAACTCCTAGTTTTCCCCATAGAATCTCCTAGTGCTGCCTATGAAGCCCTCCATATCCTCTGTGTTAGCCTCTACGACTTCCGCGTCAGCCCCTATTGCCCTCTGCATCCTCTTCGCTGGCTCCTACGACCTCGACATCATCCCTCCTTGGACTGTGCTATCTCTCCCAACACTTTCCTGCCTCTCTGCTATGTATTCTTCAACCTTGGATCAAAATCCCTTGTTGAACTACCCCTCACTGCAACTGATCTCTAACTCGATTTCCTTAATAAACCTAACCCTAGAAAATCCAATTCTTGATCTATCTTGGTGTATCTGCAACTGACCCTCAAGCCTCCTCTTATGCTTTTCCTGTTGATGATTCAATGACCGAGATTATGTCCCTAATCAAGGGCTAATATTAGATCTGGTTTGATCCTCATCACTTAGAAGTTTCTCACCCATTTTTTATTAATACACACTAATATTTTTATTTTCCTAAGTTTAGAGTGAGGAAGCCATTAAAAATATTAATTATTTTAATATCTCTTCAACCGAGTGGTATTTGTCCAAACGATTTACGGGTCTTGGAGATCTCATGTGCCTTAGACTCTCCACCAAATTTCATGGCTAGAGCACATCTGATGTTATGAAAAATCAACATTAAGAACACTTTTTCAATACTCTACCATATCATTCCATTACTCTATGACAATTAGGTAAGCCTCATTATTGATGTTGTCTTCCACATTCTTATGCATGATCCAATTCCTTCATTTAGTTCTTTTATAGTGTCCTAATTCTCTTTTCGATGTAATAAATATAGTTTACTTGTGGGAAAATTAGTTTGACCTTCATTATCTATATACCACAAGTCAGTTGGCTCTAACCAGTCAATATATCTAATGGGCTCCTCATACCCTAATACTAAGACATCATTGAGTATTATAATTAGATGTATTTGATGGTAATTAGATGTCCAACCAATGCATTTTTTTACTTATTTAATGTATATCTTAAATAAAATGTTGAATTCACACACCTTGACACCTAGAATAACCAGTTTTTTCAATTTTGTAGTATGTATCCATCATTTCGCTCAAGGAAATTTATGATCAGTTATTGAACCCTTTAAAACATGGATACAATGTCAGTGGACTAGCAATACAGAGCCACAACCTCCAGGCAACAAACACATTGCAATCTATGAGATTCACGCTTGCCTTCAAACCTCTAGGATCTTGGCTCTCAATCATCATTTAAGTCACTCCGCCCCACTACACCAATGTGCATTGTTACTCATGTTTGGCTTTAATTCAAACCCCTACAATTCATTCTAGGATTGGCTTCTTTTCATGGTATCTCTAATCTCTCCAATATGGAATTTTGGTTCTCGCTTCTCTGTTCCCTTCTTTGGTTCAGTTTTTGTAGCAAGATTCCTCACTTCATCCTCCTAGTAATTCGAATTCTCTCCCCCTTCTCTTAGCCTGATAAGCTTAATCCCCTGTGAATCCCCGCTGGTATTACTCTATTGGTGCTATGTTTTTCCCTCCTGCACAGATGACCATTTTTCTCAGTGGGACCTAGTTTGGCGAACTGGGTTGTAGAAACCTTGTAGAAGAATTTTGATGGGGCTAGTAAAACTTTACTACTTTAGCATGGAACCTTACACACATATACCTTTCCAATGAAATAAGAATCATCTCAATTGCAGCATGTATGCAAAAATTATGTCAATTGGAAGATGACCTTCTGGTTTTGACCACCATAATTTGAGAGGATGACATTTCATCCCCTATTATTCATCGGAAAGGGGCTAACCACCTCAGCATGATGAATAATACTTTAGAAGACTCCATATTGGAACTCTAGTTAAGAGTTGAAGGGTTGAAACTTAACCACTAGTAGGCTATCAAGTTGTGTTATAATCGAGCCACTAGGAGAAAAAGGGGTTCCATTTTATGGGAGAGCATTTTTTTCCATAGATGAGTAGAGTAGACGAGAGCGGAGTAGAGAGAGGAGAGAGAAAATGGATATGGTTTATGCATTGTAGCATTCCATGCACCACAAGTCTCTCTCTTTGTATTTGGATCTATTTTCCATGTAGAGAAAAAGAGCAAAGAAACCTCACCTTCTAGTTGGGTTTCCTCCTAAAATGGTTTTTGAGGTTATGTCTTGTGTTAATTTGTGGTTCATGAGTTTTATTTCAATTTTCTCTATTTTCTGCATAATTATCATTTACATACATATGCAAAAAACAATAATTAACAGATCCAAGAATCTAAGGAGAAATAAATCCTCATAGTTTAGATTTTTATTTTTCTAATATATTTTAGAAGATTTATTGTGATGAATTGTCTAATGAGATATCCATGATAGTTTATAGATCAATGATGAAAATATAAAATATTGAAAACAAATTAAATATAATATAAAAGTATATTGAATTGTTAAACTTGGCCACTTAACCTCGAAAGACCTAGTATGTAATTCAACTAATAAACTTGGCAATTGAACTTCAATTAACTCAAATCTATGATCAAAAGGATACATGTGGGTCACTTCATTTTAAAATGATATCCCATTATGTCTAAATACTTCACTTTAATGGAGATTAAAGGACGTTGTAAACTTTGATATTAGGCTTTACATGAATATCACACACGTTAGCATCACATTATCAAATCTTATGCTCATTTGGCTCATGTTATTGTCACATTATCCAATCCCAGTCTCGTATTAGATCGAAAAGCTTGACTTCAATGGGCATTGAAGTGCATGCTATTTTTTCATGCGCAACAAAACACCTATCATCACATTACGAAGCACTAGGCTCATTTGTCTCATGTGCTATTATCACATTATCATGAGAAGTGAAGAGACCTTAAATGAATTTGGTGTTTCCTACTTCCATGATATGAGTGACATGGAATGTTTGTGAATTTGCATCCTTAGACTAGAGGAAGACAAGGGGAAGGAAGCAAAACTACAAGGATCAATTCGTAAAAGGACAACCAAATTGAGAATAAAGAAGACAAAGGTGAACACTTAAGGTGGAAGAAACATATCCACAAGGGTCACTTGGTAAAATGTTAACCAAATTTAGAAATATGGAGAGGCCTTGGTTGCTACTTAACATTTTTAGATATCTTGCAAGTGAAAATTGGCAAGCTTTCCCATGCTCAATGAGAATGTAGTGGGACATTAAATGAATTTGAAATTTCCCACTGAGTGTCATGGAATATTTGTAAACATTCATTATTGCACTCACCAAAAATATGAAATTATTGAGCAAAAACAAAAAGACCAAACACCAAATAAGACACAACAACAACACTATGTGAAATAAGAAGAAAAAGACAAGAAAGTGTTTCATAAAAAAACCAACAAAAATAACAAGTAAAAACACAAATTATATATATATATATATATATATAAACAATTATACACAAAAATATATCAACATTTAAAAATTTTTAAATGTATTTCAATCCAAATTAACAAAATCCCAATATTAAAAAAATAAAATAAATAAACAAACATTAAAATCTTAATTTTTCCAAAATAACATATATCATTAAACAAATTTTCTTTTTCAATACTTCCTTTTCTTTCTCCAAATGTAACTAACTAAAAAAATTACTATAAAAAATACCAACAAAAATAATAAAAACAATTATATAATAAATAATTTACACTAAAAATATTTTATAATTTAATATTTTATTTTTCTGCACTTTCATAAAAGATAATAAAATATAAAATATATGTAACATATAGCATTAAACAAATATTTTTTTTCCAATATTTTTTTACCTTTTCCTTTTTCGAATCTAACCCACTGAAAAATTACTATGAAAAATATTGGACAAAATAATAAAGCAATTATATAATAAAATAATTCTCATTAAAGTAGACGACACAAAATAAGTCTTGTTCTACAGTAGACAACACAAAATGAGTCTTGTTCTAGAAATATAGACAACATAAAATGAAAGACCACAGCACAGAAATTTGCAATCAATTTTACCAAAATTAAATCCATCCATTACTCACATTCCCTATCGTCCATTTAAAAATAAATTCGTCACTATATTCCATAGTTGAACATAGTATAATAAAGTAGTGCTATCTCTGCCATGGTTGAATATACTGTTACAATATTACTGAAATCTGTCTCTTAAATCACTGCATATTTACCATTACCTGGGCTCCAATTCAGTAATGGAATCAGTGGCGTTAGAAGCAGACGCAGACGCGGGAGTGAACCCATAACTGGTAGACTCGGTATTTGGGAAAACATGAGAACTCACAAATGCAGGCTTTGTGGGATCTGGGATCTCCATAACGGAATCGGTTGAGAGCATCGAAGTAACTGTCGACATTGGTGGACGAAGTGACGATTCGGCCTGTACACACAAAAGGCCAACCTGAACGCATCTCACCGCTTGCTTTTCATCGCACGTTTCAATAATTGCTCCATCAATTATCCTCACAATGTTTCCTGCTTCATATGACTTCCATACCTGCATAATCACAGAGGCTTCGTCATTCTTATAAGATATATGCACAGTGGACAACAGATCCTCAATATCGTCATGGGTATCCCTGATAGTTTTGCACATGAACTGAATAGCATGGTCTTAACTTAATTAACGTAGATATGCTCAGTCGGGAATAAAAGGGAAATTGTATCTTACCCATCCCAAAAGAATCTGCATTTCAGGTGGCAAATTGTAATTAGTGTTCTTTCTTCCTGTGATAATTTCGAGGACAACAACGCCAAAACTATAAACATCAGTTTTTACAGATACTTGCCCCAACATAGCATACTCTGGTGGCATATAACCGCTGCATATACAGAGTACAATGTCAAATATCATAAATTAACGCAAAAATTTAGAAATAGGAAATGATAAGTTATTTGAAAAGGAAGCATAGTTGCAACCAAGATTGTCAATCCATCCCCAGATCATAAAAAAGCTTAATCATGAATGCAAAACCCCAACTTTTCTTGAATATCATAAATTAAGGCAAAAATTTAGAAATGGGAGATGATAAGTTATTTGAAAAGGAAGCATATTTGCAACAAAGATTGTAAATCCCCAAATCATAAAAACGCATAACCAAGAATGCAAAACCCCATTTTCCAACCAAAAAAGGTATAAATACAATTACAATATTGTCAATCCTATTGAAGTAAAATGAGCAGAGTAAAACATCTGCATTAACAGAGTAATGATGGTATTGAAATCTCACTACGTTCCGACAACTCTTGTGCTGATGTGAGATTGGCCATCAGGAAAAAGTCTTGCTAAGCCGAAATCTGCTATCTTAGGGTTCAGTTCCTGGTCCAACAACACATTGCTTGCTTTAACATCCCGATGAATAATGCGCGGTCTCGAGTCCTGATGAAGATAGAGAAGCCCACGAGCTACTCCCATTATTATATTGTAACGCTTTCCCCAATCAAGCTGGTTGCGTTTGTTTGGGTCTGTATCGGTGCATGACATTAATTAATTTGGCATAATCTGAATATCCTTGTTGAAACAGTGATAATTTTAATTTTCTGTCTACTTTCATAATAACATGGAAGCCACTTACCGAATAAGATTTGATCAAGGCTCTTATTGGGTAAGTATTCATAGACAAGCAATCTTTCTGATCCCTCTACACAGCAGCCCAGTAGGCATACAAGATTTCGATGTTGAATTTCGGCTCCAAGTTTAACTTCATTTAAAAACTCTTTTCTTCCTTGCATAGATTTGAAGGACAGTTTTTTCACGGCTATTTCTTTTCCATCTGGTGTAGTTCCCTACACAAAAGATCGGTATAAAAGTTTGGTAAATTATTAAGCTTAATTGTCTTTCCCCAATATATTGTTTTCAAACTGCTAATCTAGAGTCAATTGTGCGAAGAGAAGAGCCTGAATATCACTCTATTTTAAGATAGTAAATATCATTAATGGAAGCTTACTTAACCCAGCTTACCTTGTACACGGGGCCGAATCCTCCTTCTCCAAGCTTGTTCTGATCATCAAAATTTTTAGTGGAAGCTAGTAATGTTTCCATAGTAAATATTATGTGTCTATTATTATTGAGTACGAGTTCTTCACCTTCATCATCATCTGTATTACGAAAATATAAAATATAAATATAAAAGTGTATTGTCAAAATATAAGATATAAATATTAAATTATATTGAACATAGTATACTTGTCTTATCTAAAAATCTGCAATTCAACTATTAAAACCTCAAATAACTCAAATCTTCAATCAAGACACTCACACATACACATCTAACGCCCGCTGTAATCATATATAAAGTCTGTAATCATATATAAAGTGCCGGAGGACACTGGGCACGTTTTACCACTTTTGCCGGGAAGGAGGAAGGGTACAAACAGTCGGGCAGAAGTTATTGTATTATGGGGACATTATTATGTGTAAAATGGCTGGGTATTTAGATTTTAAAGATTAAGTTGGACTTAAGTATTGTTATAGAATGGATATATAGATTTTTTCAATTTAATCTATACATTCTCACTGCATGGATGAGGGGTATCCTTATTTTGGATTCTGGAGCAGAGCTTTCTTCAAATGACATACAAGCATGTGTACCATGAACAGAATGGGATTGCAGGCATGTTCTTAAAAAAAGGAATTGCAGCAGAAATAAGTATAATTCACTTTTATGCAATGTTCCAAGGCTCAGGGACAGGGAGACAAGGGTGCTCCCAGAAGCAAAAGGGGACTTGTGGGAGTACCCTCAAATTTTAGGGAAATTTAGGGGGGACAGGGGACTTCAAGGTATATATATTGTTTTTCCTTTTTAATATATATATATTTCAAATTCATATTCAATAATGAAAGCATAAATACAATGATAAATGCATAGTTGAATTAAATAATGAAATACTTTGATCCATACTCATCATCCTTACTAATACATACATGATTCATCCATGGACCACGAGATTCAATAATGAAATACTCCAATCCATATTCATTATTCATTATTCACCATTCTAGAATCTGCATTGATTTAAAAATTAAATTCATCATTCATAATTCTAGATTCTAAATTGATTTAAAATTAGAATTCATCATTCATCATTCTAGAATCTAATTAGTACTAAGGAAAATAGACTATAATAGATATTGAAATCTGAATACTGAAATAGTAAATTGATGTAACTAAAACTTAAAAACAGTGGAGTGATGGTTCTAAAAATCACTCTAAAGTACATAGAGGGCTTGGTGCTCTTCATTAAATGCCAATTCCATACCCTTGTACATGACAAAATGCAATGGAAACTTGCAATCCATCGAATCCTGAATCCCAACTGCTAAGTCTACTGGATTTTGAGTGAGATCTAAAATTCTACTTTCTCCATATGAAATCCAATGAAGTTGGAACCACTCTCAAACACACTGAATCATTTCATGGTAATGTTAAAATTTTAAGTAAAAGGATAAAAATGAAAAATATCTCCTTTATTTTTCATTTTTATCCTTTTACTTTAAAACTTTAACATTACCATGAATTGCATAGCATTAGTAGGAAAATATGGTCAAATACTAGGTTTTCCTGTCATAAATCATTGTTTACAAGCAAAATTAATGGGGGATGCCCAGCCATCCCTTTTGGGGAGTCGGGTCCGTCCCCTTGCATCTCTCCGCGTCTCCCCAAAGGGGTAAGTGGGGAAATGTTTCCCAAGGCGTCCCTTGTCCCAGGTGTGTAGGGTGCTAGGGGTAGGCGCACCCAATAGTGGGGGACCAGTCCGGATAAAGCACTGCTTTTATACATATCAATAAGGTTCAGTCGTAAATGAAGGATCTATAAAGAACCTGTAACATAACATTACATCATATGTATTTTGTATAAGTAGTAATGAGTTTTATTGAACTTACGATGGAAATACTACAGAAATAATAGAAAAATTATACTAATAGATATTCAAGTAGAATCATAAATAAACTTTAGGAAATATGGTATATAAATAAAATTTTGTATTAAGCTAAAATATACTGATAAATCTCTGGCAAAAATGATTATTAGTGTAAAAAACAAATCAGAAACAATCCATTGTAATCACTTTTTCTTATGAAAGATGATGTAGTTTTCGACTTGGAAAAAATACAAAGTGCGAGAAGGCGAAGCTACCAAACCCCAGGTTTAGATGGGTTACGGGTATGTGCTACCTTTACCTTCGTTACCGCTTCTCAATTTGGCAAACTTCATTATTCTCCAAGTTGCGAATAGGCATAGGGTTAACATGAGCACCAAGCCACCCACAACCCCTAAAATTATGGGTGTTTTCTTTGAAGCCTTCATCCCTCTACCATTAAAGAAAGTATGTGGTGGTGTAAACGCACTTAGATTAATGAAAGGATGCATTTCATAACGAACTATGCAGCTTTGACTCCAATACTGAACTCCTGCATATACAGAGGATGTGAATATGACATGGATTGAGTATGACAGACATGTTGTGCAGTCTTTACTGGATATATCTCTAGTGCACTGGACCAGGCCGTAAATTTTTTGAGACGACGAGTCTGTAGTACCTAAAGCAGATCGTTTCGTTTCAAGTGCTGCTGCAGCTGATAATTTGTTCAAGAAATCTTTAACATCCGCTTCAAAGTTTTTATCTGGAAAATAGACACCGTTGTCCGCACCGAAGTCCTGAGTGAAAAAGGACCCTAAACTTTTGTCCATTTTTCCGATGAAATTGTAGTTTTCATAGCGTAAGAAGCATTGAAAAGGCCAGATACTACCTCCAGTCGAATTCAAACATAATTGTTTAAGAGTAGACGTTGCATTTTGTGAACAACTGAAGCATTGGTCGACTGTAATGTCTTCTCTGCATTGAAGGAGGGCATATACTTTGTCAGCGCTTTGGCCATACACAGAGATGTTAAACCCTGTTTGCTTCGTGCGTCGAACAAGCCTAGCAAACACTATATTCAGATTGCTCTCAAATGTACTCCCTTTAGTATATTCAGAGCTGCCAGTGCAGTTATATGTGGGCGTTTCTGTCGCTGCGTTGCAGATCTGTCCATGAAGAGTAATATTGACAACAATAATAACTAAGCCGATGAGAAGAGAGCATGCAGAATCTGTTGTGAGGATGCTGAATGCCATCGCACAATGGAGAAGCTGCACTGCACAGACATACCAAAACTTTACCCTCCCTTCCCCATGTGATTCATCTATATGAACAATATCATGTCGCATCAACAGAGACTTATATTTATCATATTAGGTGAATTATGATATCATTTAATGGGTGCGTCAATGTTCATTAATGTTTAGTTTCACATCTCTTTTAGGTGGTTGATCACATGTAACGCGTTGATTTGGTATTCCATAAGGAGGCTTTTGATATAGTTTAATATTTTATTTTATTTAATACTTGTGCATTAAATGGTTGCTAAATGTATTATTCCATAATACATATCGGAATATTTGCTTTATTATATTATTTTAAATTATTAAAATTAAAAAAAAATTTAGTTTATTATGATATTAAATGATGAAAAAAAATTAAATATAAATTAAAACATAATGCAACAAGATTTTTTAATCATGGAGATTCACCCCATTTTATTATGGAGATTCTTAATCTTCATATAAGCTTTGTTACAATATTATGGGCCAATACCTTGGCTCATCAACATCATATGTGCAAAAAACCATAACTTATTTTATATGACAATTTTTTAATTAATGAACTTAATAAGGGACATTTTTTAATTAATGAATTTAATGAAAAAGAGAAAAAAGACATACCTACTTTGAAAATAATATCAACTTACTTACTTTGAAAATAAATATCAACCTTTGGTTTATGTATACTACCAAGAATATTTTAGAATATTCCATGCATGTTAAATCCCTACCATCTACTTAACAATTATTGATAACTAAATTAAAATTATTAAATCCCAATTCGAAAATAAGCATTACCTTCATTTATAATAACTTTCAAATTCTAAAAATTATGAAATATATTATTGTAATATATCGTTATATAATTTAACTTATTTTTTTATTTGTTAGATCATGTGAGTCATAAGACAACTTGTCTTATTAAACTTTAGTATAGGTAAATCTTATACCACTAAGTATTTAATATATCATTTTAAAACTATGTTAAATCTATGTTATAAATATTTTATTAAATTTGATATGTTTAATTATCAAATTCAACTTATTTTTAATAAATTGATAAAAAATATTATAAATATAAAATATTAGTTTACAAATTTAATGTATGTTGCAAGCAATAATTTAAATTTTTGAATGTCCAATTAAAAAATATAATTATATATATATATATATATAATATATATAAATATATGATTGGTTCATTAATTAAATATTATCATTTTATTATTATTTTATTTCTCATGCATTGATTATAAATAATATGTATGTTAAATATATATTTACGTTAGTAATTTTAGAAATTCACAGAATACACTTTTTAAACAAATATGAATTGATCCCGGAAAAAGATTATTTCTCTAAAACATTTATGAATAACAAAAAGATTAAGTCATAACGATAATTATGGAATTTATAATGTGCCAAAGCTCCCATCAATTAAAATTTACATCTAAAAAAATTGTGTCTTTCGCTGATTGTTTATAGTAATTTGGGCAAAAACTAGAGTCTCTAGTGAAAAAAGAAATTGAGATCTATATATTCCAAAAGCTTTTAATAATATAAATTCTATAATATACACCAAAAAAATTACATACTATAGATAACACAGGAGAAAAACTAAAATAGAGTGAAATACTAGAGGAAGAAAAGGATGTCCAAACAGAGTTGTTTTGAGAGGAAATAGACACCCTGAACTACCATAAGTGATAACAAATGTGAACAAACCCCATCATCATAAAACACATGGTCCTTCTCATGGAGCTAACATGAATTTCCTAAAGTAGGAATTTTTCCTTCAAAGCAAATTAGATCTACCAACCAACTCCATTTATTATAGCATTCACATGTGCTAATATTACAACCCATGGAAACCATTTAAATAGGTATTATGCTAATTCTCCACTTGTTTCATCCATCATATGATATCTCATGAAATTAACTTTATCATGGGATGGGATGCGTGCATATGTGAGAGTTAATATGTATGGATCCCTATGAATATGAGACTTCTATATTGGCTAGAGAATTACTGTTAGACTTGGGGTGCATGTGCACATGAAGGAAGTCCACAATCAAGAGGAGGACATCCCCAATCAAAAATTCCTAATGATTAATATTAGCTTGGGATCTAGAGGGGTATAGCATGTTATTAAGTCTCGAATAAGGTTATTTAATCACCAATCACTCGTACAATGTCATGTTTTATGGTGGTTTCTGGGTTCAATCCTTGAACTAGTGAATATGATTTCACTTGGTTTCTAGTGACTAGACCCAAAATCCGAGCGAAATAAAGTATGCATTTTCCTCTAAGGCATAGAACTACCCACGCCTTACCCCCCATTGTTGACATTTTCGACAACATGGTTCCACTTAGAGGCTCCATTATAATGGAGGAAAAAATCTTCTTTCTTCTTTAACCATATTTGAGAGTATTTATAAAAAATTGTGAACTCCAAGGAGGACTATGACCAAAGGAAAAGGGTTAAGAAATCATTGAATCAAGCCTTTTTTGGAAGATCTAACAATTGCTTGTTAGAAAGTAAAAGTTGTGATGTTGTAAGATGCTTTTCTAATAATTATCTTGCTCTCAATGCTACTTCTATTAAATGACTTCAAAGATCCTAAAAATCACTTTATTTTATTCCAACTAGACTTTCTAGTGAACGTATTTTTGAAGGGTAACACATACCCACTTGAAAATCGACTTTTAAAAGAAAGAACTCAAGTAGATCTTTGGCCAAGAATCAAAGAATTGGTTCACAAAGTTAGGTCATTGAACTTGATAAGAAAGACCATGGATGGAATTTTTCCATACAAATTCTGAAAAAACACGTTTCAAAAAAAGGTATGTTGATGTTTCAGAGTAGAGGCGACACAATGCAGAAACTGAAGGCCCTTGGAAGCTCCTTTTGCTCATATGCTCTATGGTAAGAATACTTTTTTGGGCTAAGGTCTAGTAAAAAATGTTGACCTTTATGAAACCATCTAATTTTTGTATATTTGAAAATATGATTAATTATGGAGAGATTCCATTGGGATGGCATTGGAATTTGTATTCTTGGTTAACTCAATAAACAATATTCCCCCACCTTGTGTAGTGTTGATTTAAAATGTCATTAGGATCAAATCCTTTCAAAATTGAATGGAGAATTACAATATTGGGTTTGACGTGGTTATGTGTCTTTCCTAGGTTCCAATGGAGCCATTCTCTAATTCTTGACCAATTTGAAATGTCAAATAGAGTATTTCTACCATCATATGATAGTCATTGTCTTAGTGGAAGGAAGATTGGATCGTTGGTTTAGGGGGAAATGGTTGTGATTATACTATCATCCCAAAGGTTGATTTTATTACCACATTTATCATTCCAAGTGATGCCAAGCACATATTAGGAGGAGTACTACCTACAAGAGTTTATAGATTTGAATGTCTCCCTTCATTAATGGGACTAGATCTTAGCAGCGAAGGCAGTCTTCTTCAAAATAGTTTTTTGTGAATGAACTTTTCGACTAATCATAATTTCTTGAAAGAAGCCTTCAAAGTAACTTAGCACCAAAGGCCATATTCATGATGAAAGGATATTTGACACAATAGCCTTCCATCGCTTTTTGGGAAATGAAATACAACCCAATTTACAAGATGATACCACTAGGTGTTAGATTTTCCTCCTTGCCACAAAAGCATGTATATGTCTTGTGTTGTTACTTTTCAAAAGCAAATATGAGCTAATAAGTCCGAGAATTGATAAAGGAGGAGAGTTGAGAGAACAAATTGAATAAATACGAGGTGACCAGTGAGATTTAGCCACTAAGCACCCAATTGACTAAATTTGGGTTTCACCTTCTATAAGACATTAAGCATGATGGGATGGAGGGAAGCTATAATAGAATAGGCCCACCCAATAAAATCATGTCAACGGTACAATGAGAGTGTAACATACCTATCTATACACACCATACCCACCTTAAAAAAAATATAATTAATTTACATATTGTACTCACACGATATCCCCCTTGCTTATATTTTAATATTTTGACATAGTCTTGATCTCTATCCAATATTCTTTTACAATACTTGGGTACAAGTTTAAACCTTAAGTTTTAAAAAAATATTTTCCTTACTCTATTTCACATTTATAATTTCCCATATAATTTCTAATCATGCTTCTCATTCAATGGTTTTAGTGTTGATATGCTAAATGATTGTTGCCCTTAGAATCACTATAAAGCCTTCTAATCCACCATGATTCATAATTTCATTATAACTATAAGTATATCTAATTAGGCTTATATAGTCCTTACATTCCTCATTAGAATTAATAAGAAGACTCGTTCCAAGATATATTCATTTTCAAAATTCTTCCCACACACACACACACACACACACACACACACACACACACACACACATTATTGATTTTTGTTTTAAGGTTGTTTATATAATAAGCCTTACACCATGTTTGAGGGGGCAATAAAGAGACTTATTATGTGATTTTCCTTGTAAACATGGAATACTTTCGTTAAGCCACGAGGATGGCTCCCCTACCTTCACAAGACCCAACATTGAAATATGTGAAACTTCAATCAACGACTATGATAGTTTTTGGGTTTAATCCATGGTATTCAATATTTAAGGTTTTTTTTTGCCGTAATGACCTTCTCAGTCATCAAATTGTTTGGTCATTTCTTTTTCATTTAATTTTAGAAAAGGCCTTGTAAGCTCCATGACTAGACTCCAATATTCCACCATTAAAGTTTATAGCCAGTTGATATTATTTGCTTTTTCTAGTCTATATTCATTTCAATATGGCGAAAAAAAATCGATTTTGTTTGTTCAAATTGTTGAGAGATAGAGTCATTTGAGGGTTTGTAATTATATTTTTTTTAATGTATTTATTCTTCTTTGCTCATATATTTCCCAAAATGTTAACCTAACTTCTGATTTATCCTTCTTGGGTTTTCAGGTTAAATATTTCTCCATTTTGATTCTAAAACTCTTATGAGTCTCAGTCTTTGGCAAAATTACTTTGATGGCCAGCATAATGCATTTGTGATTGCTCCATGTTTCCAGTTAATTTCCTCCCTTCACTTTTCTCAATTACTATACCTTTTCATTTGTTAACGTTCAACAATTTTAACCCTCTTTTCCTTTATACACAAATTTGATACAAAGCTACAAAATAATTATGACCTTTTTTGATAAGTTATTGTTCCTCGGGAATGGTTTTTGTTGTCAGTAGGGTACCATGTCTCAAGAAGGTTTTTTCTTTTGGCAAGTAAATTTTATTAATTACTTTTAGGGAAAATCCCTCAACATTTTTCTTGCAATTTTTTTCTTATACTTTAGTTGATTTTATTTGAATTTGGGATTCTAAGGTTTAAGCCCTAACGTTCCTGGGTTCTATATAATCGTTAGTTAATCTTGGAATTATTCATTTTCCACACCTATGTTTATAAATACTCTATAAAATCCATTTTCCCTTATGTGGGAAGTTTCTTAGCGTATACTTCAGAGTTTTCATCCTATTCAAGTTTGTTATTTGGGTAACCCATTACCATATTTTTAATGGGTTTAACATTTGTTACAAGTATAAATTACAGGTTTTTAGAATGAGGTTTTTTCTTAGATATAACCCATTTTATATTAAAAAAAAGGAATTATTCTCTTGATATTCCATTTAACAATAATTTCATTGGACAAACCTTTGGCTTACATCAAATTTGTTTGATAATTCACATGTATACTAAACCTAGTCAAATCATTTACAATTTTTTTTGTTTACTCTGGAGATTGTTCAATTTAATTAATGAGTTTGGCATCCTCCCTACAGGTAATATGCTCTTTGAACCTCTTGTTCATCCTTATGCATGTTGTTGACTCTCCCTTGTTGAAGATAGACACCCCAGATCTATGCTTTAACTTTCACTATGGAAAATTGTTCATATTATTTTTTTCCCTTGGAAAAAACATAATTTCCATTAAGTGAGAAAAATACATGTTGTATATGCATGATGCATATGCTGTAAGAGGGGCATTTCCTATAAAAAAGAATAAGTTCTCTAGTACAGATCTAAAATTGATGCCTTATGTCCACACAGGGAAGCACCATTCTCAGTTATATTCAACATAAAATTTTATCAAAAAAATGCTAGTCATATAGAGTGTCTGCATTTTTCTTGATTGGAAAAAACACATGAATATTTACAAATGAAAGCTAATAAGCAAAATGAAAAATGTAGTCAGGCTCCCTGTGAACCTGCTACATAGCTATGTCCATAAATGACCGATAGTAGTACTGATAGTGGGCTCCTTCCCTGTGTTCCTGAATCATCCAAGTGTCGAGAGGCTTGCCCTCAACTTCTTTGGATAATCTGTCAACAATTGCATTCCATTCCCCGAAGATAATGCAGCCTCTCGGCACTATTCATATTATTACCCTAAGGGACACTTATTTTTTGTTTAAGGATATAGTGTCCTGAGTGTATTATTAAAGAGGATTAAGTTTGAAATCCTTTAGTCCAAAATTTTTGTTCTATGTAATTCACGATATGGGTCTTTTCGGCCTTACTTATAAACTACAATTTGTAAACTCATACTTTTTTGTTTAGATAATTCTAAAGAAATTATTATATAACTCGAGCTTCAGGTTCTTCTTGGTTATTTTGTATGTTATGAGCATTTATTATAGTAATATTTCCATGTTTGTATTCTTTAATAGAATTTGTAGAATGATGATTATAAAATTTCTAAATCATTGTTGGGTTTTTCTTCCATTTTTATTCCAAATTAAGTAGTGGACTGCTATTAATCCACTTTTGTTCATTTACGTTCCCTTATCAAATTTTATTTGAGGTTCCTTATAGAGAATTATGTCATTCTCTCAAGAATTATTTAAATAAAACATTTTTTGTCCATATCTCTTATAACTAAAAATAGGTTTAACTTAGAACTATGGCTCAAATTATAATCCTTTTTTTTTTTTCAAATTTTCATGTGAATTATGACCTTGCCATTTAGTTCCATTGATTCAAAGTATGCAGTACTTACTTTTACTATATTTATACACAAGAACAAACACTTCCATTATAAGCCATATGTTTTTTTTAATTTGTTACTAAAAATATACCATGCACCATTTACTCAAATACTAGATTCTTGTTTATCTAAAGTATCTACTTAATACAGAGCTTTCCAGAGGCATTACATAGTCAACCATTTACCTATTCTACTTCATATGTTTGCACTGTCATGTTAACCATTCTATACATGTATACACACAAAATACTTATATCATTTTGAATGCTAGCTTAATATAATTTCTATTCTAGTTTTCTTTCTGTTTCATTCTCATGCACATTTCAATGAACTTTGTAAAAATGTATGACTATAGTGCTACATAGAATTTCAACCATAAAAATCATAGTATGTAACAACTATTCTAAGAATATGAGTTAGCATATTGACTTGTAAATATTTTCTAGAAATTATTGTTGGAGTTGTATTGCTCCACCCAAACTTGGCTCTTTTTCCTGAAAGGGTCCCTCGAAGCTCCAGTGGATTCCAAGCCAACTTATCCTTATGTTCTTTCTTTCCATCACTATACCTCTTACCTAATTTCGAAAATTATTCAGTCTCATTCTATTGTCATTGCTGCAAGACCCTCCAAATGTTTTCCTTTGTGAAAGGTATTTTTGGCACACCTTTAAGAGGTAGATCCAGCACATTCTCTTACATTAGCGCATTCTATCTATCATAGGGTCACACGTTGGACACATTCCTAGGGGATTGCACACTTTCTCTTTGTAGTCGACACTTGTATTGTAAAGTGTTGTATCTTAAGTGTCACACTTGGAGAAAAGCGTTACTTTCTTGTTGTTTCAATGAATACGTATTGATTTTGGGTACTCTGTATCTTCTCATCGTGTGGTTGATCGTATATGTTTGTGTGATCATGTTAAAGACTTTTTATATGTTTTTACTCTTACCCTTTTGTTCCATTGATCTGACACTTACTCAATTTTGGAGTTTTCTTTGTCCTCGTAACCTGCACAATCAATGATCAACTTGTATCCTCCATCAATTGTGTAATGTGTATTCCTAAGCCAAAGTGATGAAGTTCTTATCTCCTCAAACTACGCACTGCACAATTCCAACGGACAACCTCCTTCAACTGTTCATTGAGCAGATTCATAGTTCAATCACTTAGCCTTGTTGATTACACTTGCCCAATGTGAAATTCTAATTATCCCTTCCTTACCTTGTGAAATTCACACTTCTAGCAAACAGTGGGTCATTTCTACACCCTTGTAGAATCCAACTATGTGATGCCCATAGCCTCCTCCTCAGTTGTTACGTACAAATGCAATCATAGTGCCCAACATGCCTCCTTGCTTCCTAAACTTTCCCAATGTGCAATCCTTGACTTACTTCTACCTTGACATTGCTCACTATGTATTCATAGTGCCCAGTACCTCACTCATTTCCTCATGATCCTTCACACTACACCCAAGAAGGCCTCTTTCCTCAACCATTGCACAGTATCCCATCACAGCTAACATGTTGCATGATAAACAAGTTATAATAGGTGATTTAAGGACTGATATTGCCTTGTCATGAATGAGCTTCACTACAGGTATTATCAGGCTAAAATTGCAATTAATGTTTGAAGGGATCATCAAGGATAGGTTGCAAGAAAACACGTGGAGACAAAGCACAAAGATATCATCATACAAAGAGATAAAGGAACTCTGAACTACGAAAGATAGATGACAACTAAAGAAGACTTGGAAGACTTTGATACTATAACCTAACCCTTTGAAGGGTAAGATGAATTACAAGAAAGACCTATCATGAAGATTTGAAGACAAAGTAGCAAAGAGAAGAACTTGGCATTGATACACTACAATGAAGTCTTATGTCATAGTCAACAAATTATGGCTTCTCAAAGTGTCACCAAAAAAGTCCTATGTTTTCCATGTATTTTGCCACAATTGTGGAATGTAAGTTTGTATTTCCAAAAATGAGAAAATGTGAAATGTGTGGAAGCCCAAGGGTCACACATTGAATGTGGAAAGTCACTAGAAATTCCTAAAGTCATATAGAAGCTCAAAATTCACATGGAAGCTCAAGATTCATGAGGGAGGTCAACAGTCATATGGGAGGTGAAAGGTCACGTCATTTTTTATAAATACACCCTCATAGCTCAAACAAAGGACTTTTCATGTTAGCTTCTCAAGCTAGGAATATGAGAGATCATTTTTTTGAGGAACAAGTGGTGACTTAACATTCCATTATTGGAGCTACTAATATATCATTATACTAGTGTATCTTGGAAATTTCACTTAATGATTTGAAGCTTTCAGATCCGACCCACTTTCATGTATATATAGTGAATGTTGTAAGACTATTATTTCATTATTTTCGGTGTGTTTTTGTGTTTCTACATACTAATGAAAATGAACTATTTCTTTGGCTTTAGTATGGATATTTCAATTGTGCATCTCTTGCTTTCATGATCATTGTTTCTTTGTGAACTATTTCACAAGATAATTAATGATTCTTTTAGACATATGCATGTGTCTTTATTAGGATAATACTATTACTTTTCTTCAAATGACTCACATTTTCTTTCCCTTTCATGAAAGAACCTTTATACACATTGCATTTGAGTACTTCACAAGGCTAACTTGCTCATTTCGAAAGTATATGTGTACCTTCTTATGTTGTTTATGACAACCAAGAAAAATCATAAAGATTATGGTAGTTGGGCATATTTCCTAGATGGGGATCCTATTCCAAATGGTGTGAGGTGTAGTTGGGACTTCATATCGGGGAGACCTCCTATATTTTGGCAGTTTCTAGCAATGTCAACACCTCCTAAGATAGCGTCCCATCTTACTGGGAGATTTATTGATCAATAAATTTTCATAAACTAATAATCTAGTACTCATATTAGATTCCTAGTTCTTATATCATCAAGGGTAATAAAATTCAACGATTAACATGCAACCCATAGATTCTCTTTAGCCATTTGCAACCTCAATTTTTATTTATTTATTTTATTTTATTTATTTATTATATTTTATTTTTTTTTCAGATTTTTATTAATAACTTAACATAACATATTTACATAAGGTAACTATCAATAACACAATACTAATGAAGTAGTCCCAATTAAATCTTAAAGTTATAACATCTATCACACTTGACATATACAATATTCAAAAATAAATACTAAGTTAGGGGATATCACATAGCGAGGTTGATGTATTTTACTCCCCTTACTATTTGTAGTCTTAGAAGATTGTCTCTTTGTCTTTCATGCTCTAATTTATTGCTAAGGAATTCTACCATAAGAATGTAGAGTAAGGGAGATAAAGGGTAGCCTTCATGCAACCATATTGAATCTCTGAAGAACCATGTGGATCTTGTATTGAATTAAGAAGTCATCCAAGGGTTGTTGATACAGGAATAGACCTAAGTAATGAACTAAACCAAAACCTCTATAGGACCTTAAATAAGAAGTTGTGTCTAACTCGATCAAAGGCATTGGCTATCCAACTTAATGATCAAATTTTTTTCTCCTTTCACTAGTAGAAAATGATGAAATTAATGACTAGGTGATTGAAAAAGTTAGTCACTGTAGCTTTTCCAAGTGAAATACTACAAAAAATGAGGAATCTTAAGTGATTAACTAAAAATGACCAACATAAACGACTAATTTAGTCTCAGGTTAAACTATATGACTAGCTAATAGGTGATACAACTAAAAATGACTAACGTGAATAATAAATTTAGTATAGTAACATAAAAATGACTACTTAACAAGTAATAAAATAGTACAAATTAGTCGTTTATGTTAGTCATTTTAATCATGTCAATTCAACAATCTAAACTTACAAGTGATAGGGGATTCAAAGGTAGTTATAGATTGGCTGAAAGGTTATACTTCCTTAACACTTTTTTACTGCATCAATGGACTAATAGAGTTATGGAGATGATTAGAACCTTCAGGGTTATACCCTTTGATCACATTCATAGGGAATTACATTAAAATATTGATAGATTATCCAAAATGGGAATGGGCTTATAGTTGGGTCAAATGCATTATGAAGAATACCTACAAGGAGAAGTGTTGAGTAATTAGTAGATAACACATTTCCTTTAGTTGAACACTTAACTTTTCTTTTCTTTTTTTCTGAGTAAGGCTAATTCTATTAAAATAAACAAAAATAAAATTACAAAGAGGCCCCAGCCTCAACCATTGTCACCGAGGTTCATCATGAGTATCTAAATTGCCCCATATTTGAGGAAACCAGTTTGATGTAGCAAAAACCATACATATATCTTGAACCTAAGACCAAAGGAAAACCATACATATGACTTGGACCCAACCTTTAAAGCAAAAATCAGAAGAATTTTTGACACAGCATCACCTGATGTAACTGGAAATATGAAAAACCTGCCTATCGTTTAGACAAACAACAAAAAAAACCAGTAACTGGACCAAACCCATCAGTGGCATAAATCTGTGTTGGCGCATGGGTGGCAACAGATGCCATGTGGCTTCATTTGGGATCATCTTGGTGAGGTGTCTCCTCGACGATGGCGCATGCGTACCGATCCCAATCTTCGTCCTCCTCCACCACATCACCTTTCGCTACGCTACCTAGAGGCTCCCTTGAAGGCAGGGTGTTGCTCAAACTCCCAGCTATAGCCATCGTTATAGAAGCTCCAGCTGAGCTGCCACCTGGTTGCTGAATGTCGCCAGCATGTTCTCCTTCTACATGCAGTCTGCCACGCCTAATTCCCCTACCTTCTTCCTTTAGGAGCTTCTCAGAACCATGACCAACTCCATGACTTCGCTCCTCCTGAAGTTGCACTTCAGAGTTTCTCACCTGAGCACTGTGCTACTCACTTTCTTCAGAGAATACAATGGTGACATTGGCAGTTATGATGGGCCTGTTTAGGCTGCTCTGGAACCTGAATTGAGCCAAATGATGGACTGAACTAGGATGCAAAAGAAAAATTATTGTATGGAGCCAGAAATCTCTGTGCTCGGCCATTGAAGCCTGCACATGACCTCGACCACTACGCGTTTGAGGATAGTGTCTATGAGGTGAGTTGGGAGGGGGAGAATTTGCATGGGGAGGAGATGATGAGGTAGGTACAAAACCCTGTGTTGTTTGTCGGCGAGTGCTACCACCACGGGTACCTCCTCTATGGCTCCTCATTCGGTGACGGACCATATCAATGTGGTTAGAATGGAATTCAGCTGGATAGAAGGTTGGGAAGGAGAATAGGTTGTGAACAGAGGGCAACTGGGCAGGATTCAATCGGAAATGCCTAGAATGGGAGTAATGATGCCCATTTCCAAGGTCAATACAACAAAGAAGCCAACAACGTCTCCTAGTAATAGTTATGTTGCAGGGATTTCCAGCTTGGGGCAGGCAGATGCTGAGGGAAGGAGGATAGATAGAGGGGTTGAAAGGCTCCATGTTATGTCCAATTGCGTCCAGATCTCGGCTTGAGTGGCCATTTAATTCTGCATGTAGGTAGGCCTGTGTTCACTTCAAGTGAGCTTGGAATGGTGTACTATCCATCGTCTGGCAGGTCCGAACTCCGTCGGTCTGTCAGGTCACCATTAATTGTCTCGGAGTTCACCCGCATCCATGTTGAACACTTAACTTTTCATGCATATCTACATTTTTTATTATCAGGGTCATATCCATTGAATTTAGGATACTAGTTTTTAACTTGGATACCATCTTTCTTATCTAGTTTGAACATACATTATGAACGTAGAAGTACTAGACTCTTATGAAATTATTTTGAATCCTATGGGTATTTTGATATTGCTCAAACATTAGATGTTGACCATATTACAATATCATGTCATTCAGGTAAAGAAAATTTAGTATATGTTAGGTGGTGTAAATTACATCTTTGCATTAATATTAATACAAAAATGATGTCTTTTTCTTATTGGAATTTTTTTTATAGAATTTCCCACCACCTAAGTTACTAGACATAATTTGAGTAGGAATACATGCAACTACAAGAATCTTTGCTTAGTTGCGAAAGATGGTTTAAATTCATAACAATGATGATCCTTATTTGTCTTCTTGGTACCATATGTCAATGTTGGGCTTCCATGATGGCTCTGTGATGGTTGGGATTCCTCATAATAAGCACGTGAACCCCTAGGTGTGCACACAACTTGTTGAATGTGAATATGGGGTTTGAAACTTGGTAGGCATAATGTTGTCTTTATTGTATGAAAGGTTGCTGAGGTTTCAAGACATTACCTTGAATCCTACAAGAACATTGTGCCACTCGTTAAACGCAATGTTTTTTTTCTAAGTAATACTATTCTATTGATGAAAAAAAATTAAAAATATACTGAGGCTCCAACCTCTACGGTGTTGAACAGAGTTATGTAAAAATTTTATCAAGAAGACAAAACTCAACTACCCACTAAGGGGAAACCAGTCTGAGTGAACCCATTGTTAAAATTCCATGCAGGGGTCTCAATTTTTAACCTAAAAAGGCTCATACAGGGGTCCTAAATAAAAACCAATCAAAATGAGCCACATGGTCTGAAAAAAAATAGTATAGAAAAACCCCATGAAACAATAAGAGAGCAATGAACCAAAACTTGGCGACTTGACCCATAGTCTGTTTGGACCCCCTAGGTGTCGTTTGGTGGAGTATCCTCCACAATGTAACACACATACTCATACCAGTCATCATCCTCTGCTGACGTGCCTCGCGGGATGCCATCAATTGCATGCATGCCTGCCGAACTACCCTCGTCTACCTGCTTTCCTCACGTGCTGCTCGGGATGCCACGAACTGCTTGTGTGCTACCCGAACTGCCTTCAATTGCATGCTTGCCTCCAGCCATATCCTCGCCATGCAGAATGCTGTCATGACCAGCCTTGCTTGTCTTCTCTGCCGTTTGCTGCTTACTGTTGTTTCCTTTCTTGGGTTCACAACCATCCTTATTCATCTTATCTGCCTTCTGCTGCTTGCTGTTGTTCCCTTTCTCTAGTCCAGGTTCGTGGGTCTGAGCATCCTACTCATCCTATGGACTGATTTCCTCACTGAAGGTCATTGTGATAATGGAAAGGATACTGGGATGATGCAACGTACTGTGGAAGCGAAATTGTGTCGTGTGGTGAGAGGAGAAGGGGGGGGGTAGGGGGGTTGGCCATTTGGGTATCATCGTTCATTCTTCTAGCACCATGGGCCTGTGCCCGACCTCTACCACTATGTGTGTCAGGGTATTTGCCAGAGAAATGACCTCTGGAATGAATCATAGAGGGGGATGAGGAAGGGGTTGCAGTTCAGGGGTGGGCATCAAGGGGAGGCGAATGCTTCCGCTGCGACTACCACCTATTCTACTACTTATTCGATGGCGAGTACGCGGCATGGCTGGTTGACGGTTGTTGGTCTGGGCCAAAATGACTGTGTTGTTATCAGTGATTGCAGTAGGGGAGGAAAATTTTACTCTAGAATTGATGAGGCTATTCAGAAGAGATGCAGAGGAATTCTGAGAGGAATTCAGTGCACAATGAGTGGTTTGGGAGAAATGGAAGCCATTCCCCAAATCTACACAACTGAGAATCCAACAACAGCTCCCTGTAATTGTGCGTGAGCTCGGCTCCGCAACATGAGGGGGGAAAGAGCAGTGTAGCGAGGAAGAGATGAATGGATTATGGCTTGTAGAAGCCATGGCCTTATGCCTGCTACAAATTCCTCGACTTGAGCACTAGAGTAATGGTGCCTGCAGGCCGACTGTGGCTTGCCATAAATTGGCATGGAAGGGGACGCAGGTGGCCCTGTGGCCTGGCTGCCTACCGTCCTTCTTTCTAATCTGCATTAATATCAAATTAATCACCCGCATGTGGGTTTAAACCCTATGTTAAACACTCCATGCTTTGGTATTGATGTGCAAAAATAAATTTCATGAAAAATGTATATTTATAATTTATACAAAACCATACATAAAATACATGTAATTTTGCTAAAATTATACAAAATATCCAAGTAAAACTTTCCTCATAAAAACTTCAAATGCTTCTAACTAGCCTATATCCATCTTAACCCCATATCTATGAAGCACCGAGAGGGATCCAATCTCTCGAGGTGATTTTTTTTTTTTTTAGTGTAAAACTTGAGTAAAGGTGTGCACCTCGAGACATTTGATCCCTCTCAATGCTTGATAGATCCGCGATTAAGACGGATCTAGGTTGGTTATATAATACTATATAATATCTATTCTTGTATTTATGTGTCTCTTTCTTATTTGATCTCTCTATTTCACCCCCAAACATCCACATAATCTCTCCATCTCTCTCTCTCTCTCTCTCACTTTCCTCTCTCTCTCCACCTTTCCCCTCTTATGTATTTCTTCTTCCTTCCCTCTCTCTCTCCCCCTTCCACTCCATATCTCTCTCCTTCTCTCTCTTAATTCCTCTCTCCCCATTTCTCTCCCACTTCCCTTGATCCGAATTTAAACAGGAATGCAACAAATTACAAATATAACCATAAAAACAAATATGCAGTAGAAATAACACTTCATTTCATTAATATCAAATACTGAAATATGCTTACAAACAAAATGGAAATAAGACTATCTTGGGCAATGGTAGCTTATCTCTGAGAAGAGATGTGGCATTTACATGCCTCTAAACTGCATTACAATGAGGCTTAAGGGCCTTTTTATTATTGAACAATAAGAGAAAAATGTAAACAACCAAAGCCCTAACCGGAGGAGATGTAACACCAAGAGTTTATCGGCCCTGTTGGGGTGAGTTGGACATCCAACTTCCTGGGGTCACAACTTGGTCATATTATCTCTGTTTGATGTGCATCATATCCCGTTGGAAAGATCTCTCTGAGGAACACGAAGGAAAATATGATTTTAAACAAAAAGTCATTGGTGGTAGATTGCTAAAAAGAATGTCTTTTAGGGTCTCAAAATGGATCCAGAAGTTTACGACCTGAAAAAGTGCTAAAAATAGTAAATTGTGCTACAATTAAGGAAACTGAAAAACTAAAAGAAACAATGGTGGGGGTCCAAGTGGAATTGGAGGGTGGCCAAAAATATCCATCTGCATCATTCCTCCCCCCTTAGGAAGCAATGGTCCCCATTGGGTTGAGTTCGTCCATGAGATGAGGAAACTTTTGCTGAACTTGGTCCCTGGTGAGCCACTTGCCCTGGTGAAGGAGTTGGCCTACTTTGACAACTCGATACAGTTGGATCTTTTGCTGCTGAGTGTTCTTGATCTACGTGTCCATGATCCAATCAGTTGTAGCTTAATCCATGCAATTTGGATTTAACTCTAGAGGTGTGAGTTGTTCTATAATGTTTGATGTGTCTAGCAATGGTGGGAAGTGTGGTCGAAGGTGGTCCACATTGAACATTAGGTGCAGGCCAAGGAATGGGGGAATGTTGAGCTCAAATGCATGGTCACCAACTAGACTTTGTTGCCCACCCAAAACTTGTGTGGCACCCGATGTTGATCATGTCGCTGCTTGTACTTGGCATTTGATTTCTCTAGAATGTCATGGACCTGCTGGTAGATATGTTGGATGTGCTCAATGAAGTTGTTTGCCTTATCGGCTTCTGACTGGACATGAGCCGAATCTACCTGAGTAGTTGCAAATGATATGGCCACATCAATGGGACATAGTGGCTAGAATCCCAAGCCCACCTGATAAGGGTTGTGGCCAGTCGAGCTGTGGAGAGCCCGGTTATAGTTGTGTTGGAAATAGGGAGGGCTCTCATCCGATGTTCGTGGATGCTCTGAGTTTTATAGGTGTAGAATGTGTACGATCATCCTATTGACAACCTATGTCTAGCCATTAGTTTGGGGAGGGAAAGTTGCGGACTTAGTGAGCTTGGTGTCTAGCATCGACCAAAGACTGGACCAAAATGTATTGAGGAACCTATTGTCCTGATTTGAGATGATAGACTGTGGGATCCCAAAGTGTACCCATGTTATATGGAATTTGTATATACGGATAAACACATTCTCCCTAAGTGGGTAGCTACACTTAGAACAAAAGAAATAAAGTGGTTTAAACTTTTCCTATAATAGATAGACGAGATAAAGGAACTTACGTGTGATCTTTTGCTTCCATGATCTCCTTTGAATTGCTCATGTCGCTCCCACTTGAACTAAATCCGCTCAATTGGTACCTATCAACAGAAACATAAAACGATAATGATCAAAGCATACATGATATATCTACTATAAACCAATGGAATCGACAACATTGAAACATATATGCATCATAGATATGAACAAGAATATGGAAAAAGGAACAAACAACTTTATTGATGTAGAAGGAAGAGTCACACACAAAGCAGTTCAATCTCGTGTCATTCCTCCAACTTTAATCCAAACCGTCGTCACACCAAAAGCACATCAATCCAGCAGCATAACATTACTTGACATGAACTCAAATTTCAAACCAACAATATTTCTCTATAATTTTCAAATTCCAGCCTCTTGATCACTATGATGAGTGGTCAATTTATAGGGAAACGCAGGTGGTTATGCCATAAATTGGGTATTGAATGGATTTCCAAAATTTGAGTTAGTTTCCATGGAGAAAGGGATGAAAGGATAGAGGGGTAATTGATCCATAGCCTATCCAAAGTCGACCTCATAGGATAAGATAAGAGTTGGGCATCCTTCTAGAATGCTCTAGAATTAGAGAATATTCCCAAAATCCAATGTGAATTTCACTCCTCGCCCAGCATAGGTCAAAGAGGGCCTAAGTGCACTATAGTGCAGGCCTAAATGGGCCTACCTAATCTGCAACACAGTTACCCTTGACCAAGGCTACGATGGTGTCCTAAGGAGGCATTTCAGTAGGGTTTCAAGCTAGGAAACTTTCATGGATGGAAGCATTCAATTTGATGACTTGTCTAGGGCATGTAACAACTAAATTAGGGTTTGATGAGCCCTAATTGTACTAATCTGAATGTCAGGAGTGATGTGCCCAAATAGACCTGTAACAACCCACACTCATTCAAAGAAGAGTTTAGTAATGGCTTCAGCTATGATATTCTTCTTGTAGGCTGCTAGAATGGCCATCTTTAAGAATCTGTCAATGACCACAAAAACATAGTCTTTTCCATGCTTAGTAGAAGGAATTCCCAACATGTAATTGATGGAGATGGATTCCCAAGGTTGACTAGGGGTAGGCAGTGGAGTATAGGGGCTTTGCTTCTTGATTGTCGATTTGGCAATGGAACAGGCAATGCAAGAACTAATGTACTTCCCTACATCCTATTGAAGGTTCAGTGAGTAGAAATAATTTTGTAGTATTGCCACTGTTTTCTCAACCTCGAAATGCCCAGCGGCCCGACTATAGTGTGCTTCCCAAATCATCTTGGCTCACTCACTTGAAGGAACACAAAGGTGTCCCATGTGGCATAGTAGGGCATCTTGGAGGTGAAAATATGGAACTTGCTGACCCTCTAAGAGCATATGGTATGCGTGGGTAAACACTGGGTTGCTTTTGTATAGAAGTGGCCAATTAGAAGTCTCGTGCCCACAAGAGTTGAACATGGTGGTTAACGCCATGATTCGTAGTCGATTGAGGCAATCTACAACATTATTGGTGCTACCCTTCTTATACTTGATATTCAAATGGAATTGCTGCAGGTATGTGGACCACTTTTGATGGTGATCATTCTGCAACTTCCCTTGTGTCTATATGAACTGCATGTGTCAGTGGTCTATGTGGATGACCATTTCCTTCACCAAAATGTGATGCTTCCATTGTCATCAAATCTGCACAATGGAATACATCTCACATGGAGAACCTACACTGCACAGACATACCAGAACTTTATTCCCCCTTTCCCATGTGATTCATTTATATGAACGATATCATGTTGCATAAACAAAGACTTATATTTATCACATGTGAATCATAATATCATGTAATCAGTTGGTCAATGTTCAATGTTTAGTTTCACCTTATCTCTTTTAGGCTGCTGATCTCATTTAATGGGTTGGTCAATGTTTAGTTTAACTTTATCTCTTTTGTGTTGATTTGGTATTCGATAAGGAGGTTTTCACATGTTAAGTTTTTTTTTTTTATTTCTAATCTTTATAGAATTTTGTATAAATCATGAAGTGTTTACTCTAACTTTGTATAATTTTATTTACCATTAAAAAATGAAATTATAATTACACCTTTTCCAGCATGGGGTGAGCAAACACTGTTCACCTTGCCCATGCTCGCTCTCCATTTTTGTGTCCTTCCATCAAGTTAAAATCCAATGCATGGAAAGGTTTTGCAGAGTCTTTTTAGTCCTCCTTCAATCTCGATGCCTTTGGCCAACACGTATGATATGAAATTGGCAGTGCGGCGTATGATATGAAATTTGTGGAATGTTGAATTGTTTACCATTTGAAATTAGTTTAGGCACTCACAAATTTGAAGTGCTAGAGAAATGAGAATTCATTAGGGAAGAACCAGAAGAAGGCACTGAATTATTATTACCATGATATGTAGTGCGATCACCATCATAATTTTCACTTTTATAGACAACTTTTATTAACCCTAACCGATTTGTAGAGCTGGTGTGAATGTTGAGATGATCTCCACCACTTGCAGCTGATGTCTCACACAACCACAGGCTCTATGGTGGCATGCAATTGCACCTGTTCTTGATTCTTTGATGGGTAAGCAATATTGAAAATTTTGTTATTCAAAGGTGAAACAGAGAACTTGTCTGTTGTTGCAAGCCCTTCATTTGAGTTTTCTTGTGACAGAAACAATGAAGACTTTATGAAAGAGCTTGTTTATCACATTACATAGTACATATTTTTATACAAAACCTTATTACAAAAGTTTTACGAACTATCATTAACTTTTTATCTAATTCCATCGATTACTGCCGACTGACATTGATTAACTCATTGTCGACTATCACCGTCATATGATCACGCATAATTAATGTTCTAACACCTTCCCTTAATCACAGAGACCTAAACTTTAACTTACCTGCTGGTCTAAGTCTCAGCTAGCCTTACAACAAAACATTTTGTTTTAGCCTTCTTGCTATAGGGTCCATGCTTGTTCATTTGCAGGTGCAGTTTCATCTTCACCTTTCTCTCTTTCCTTATGAGCTCGTTCAACTGCTCTTTGCTTATGTACTTAACATTAGCAACCTCTTCTGGATTAGGATGCAAGGCAAGATCTTGAACAAGGCAATCTAATTCATGATCTCCCCACTTTCTACGAGGAGCCACCAAAATGCACTCATCTTCGAACATGAGCAGCCTCTGAACAACATCCATGGTCGTATCCGCGCAATTGTAGCATCCATCTTAGAAGAAGATCCAATCACATTACTAGCAATTTGGTTTAGGGACAGCCAATTCTTGCTCTCATGTGCAATGGACCCCATCTCTTGATATTTATGGTCATCAATAAAATCATTTTGTTGATCTAATAATTCTTGTGACTCAAAAATACTATCAGAATAAAAAAATATTAGTAGGCTCGAAAATACTTTCAAATGGACTCTCTAAAATTGCATCATTAAAAAGATCAGTGTCCAACATTATTCCAGTCATAGTCTGATTGTTGTCCTCCAATCAGACTAGTGACCTTATTCCTGGATCTCCACACATGGTGGCTGCCACAACCAGTGTCACACACGGTTCTCAGTAACAACACCCTCTGTAGATTGAACAATCCATTCAATTGCCCTTCCACACTCAGTAACACTTCGCATACCAGACCATCATAAATATTGACACTAACCAAACAAGGATCCACCTTGAACAAGACCAACCTACACCATCCAACTTCAGGAGACCCTACATGCAACAGTCTTCGGCAGCTTCGCTACCATCGTCACCAACAGTGACTTGATGACTTCTCTCAACAACTCTTGCCACAACCTTGCAGCTGCTCTTCAAGCCTCGTTGGCCACTGCATGAGCCTCAGTCCCATGTGGCCAATTCACATAGATGACAATATCTCCTTAGAAACAATTTCTCAAAGACAATGAGATCTCTAAGGTGGATCAAGAAAGACTGAACCCACAGGGAAATTCCTCAACCACTATGGCAGTGACACACTGTCACCAATCTTTAGTTCGGAAAGCATCTAAACATCAACTCAATGCTGCTCAACAATTCCACACGATTCACAACTCTTATGGCAGTCACTACTGTGCCCTCAAGTCTTCACAACACAGTCCTATGCGCTCTTCTGACACTCTTCAACGGTTCTCCTCGGCCCTCCAGGTCCTTCAGGCTCGATAGTGTGCTATCACAATACAACTCCACGTTTCGGGAAACAAATTTTACAAACAATAGCATTAAAACATCAAATGTACACAACACGCTGCAATTTTTACTTCAAAATTAAAGGTTCTCTCCACTGAATGGGCCTCTACCTCAACTACAATTAAACACATAGATTACACAGTTGGACAGGCTTACTCTGCTTCCAGCCTCACAACCCTCACAAATCTCGGCCCTCTGGATGCTCACAAGCCTCAACGAGTAGCTCAACGGCTCCTACTCACCACTCAATCACACAACACCACTGGCCCCAGCAGCCACACATGCACCCACGACCACGTTACATGCTCTTTCAGCCTCTTGCCACCAAATTTAGCAAAAAAGCTTAGAACTCTAGCAAAAAAAAAACAAATCGTGGGAAACTATCACTAGTTCAACACGCCCTCAACAAGAATCGTCCTTCCCACAACAAGGTATCGTTCTACCTTCTTGCTAGCGCTATGCCTTGAAGCTTTCAGAACCTATATCTAATAGTCCTCCAAAAGCAATGAGCTCTCTTTGCTACCCAAATACAAGAAACCGAGTATGAACAACGAGTCTCACCACTCCAAAGCTTAAGTGAAAGCTCTCCACACAACTCAGTGCTAAACTGCACAAGGCCTCCGAAACTATGGTCTCCAAGACTGCACTTAAAATGCAGGCAGGCACTCAATCTTTTGTTTTAACACCAGATACTCACCAAGCAATGGTGATTTAACGCACCAGTACCACACACCCAGCCACTTCATGCGATCGGCTCTCCACGCTCTCCACGCACAGCACATATTGCAACACTTCTGTGTGGCAAATATAACATCACACCACAAGGCTAGCACAACTCCAACATCAAGAAATTAGAACCTCCAGTTGCATGTTTGATCCATGCATTTGCTGCGTGCTCTCACCTGGTTCACAACAATGTAGCAAAGCAAGGCCAATGCTCCTCACACACTCAGGGAGGAAAGCAAGGCCAATGATAATTGCCGATTGACGTTGATGACACACCAACTTGCTGCCGACTATCGTCCTCATACGATCAGGCCGACTATTGTCCTCATACGATCAGGCGTGATTAATGTTCTAACATCTTGGACCTCTGCAACTTCAATTTTTCTTTCGTTGGGCCTATCTGTGGGCAGGCGTAGCTATCAGTGGGAGCGGAGGTTCAACTTCAATTGACCCATTCCCAATTTCTGTGTCTCTCTGTCTATGTTATGGGTCACATAATTCTTTATTGCACTCTATTACTGGCCTCCTTTAGTCATTTTGATACCTCCTTTAGTCATTTTGATAATAACTTGTTGATTGAACCCAAAAACATTTATATGTTTTTTCCTTTTCTAGGTTGATGTCAATGTAAGGGATTTTGTACATTCCAGCTATTTGAGTGCCCTCTACAACAACTAAACCAATGTTGTCAAGTCTTGGTATACTTTCAATATATTCCTCTTAATGTGAGCTCCTTGAATGCTTCCGAAACAAAATGATTTCCTAGGTAACCCTGAGTCTAAATTATTTGCTAGGTAACCTTGAGTCTGATCTACCGGGTCATAAAAAAAAAATTTGTCTCTTCCGCTGGAAGACAAGGGAGAATACATAGGCTACAACCATGTGTCTCAACCTTGAAAGGGATAATTCTGATTTTCCAACATGGTATTCTATGTGATTTGTCTCTTCCGCTGGAAGACAAGGGAGAATACATAGGCTACAACCATGTGTCTCAACCTTGAAAGGGATAATTCTGATTTTCCAACATGGTATTCTATGTGATTTGTCTCTTCCGCTGGAAGACAAGGGAGAATACATAGGCTACAACCATGTGTCTCAACCTTGAAAGGGATAATTCTGATTTTCCAACATGGTATTCTATGTGTGTAAAGTGCAGCATAGCTGGGAAATATAGTCCCATAACAGCCATCAATAATAATCGTGAGTTGACAACAGTAATAACGTTATAAAAAGCTTGTTCTTTCTTCCGCTGAATAACACCACCCATAAAAAAGGCATCCAAGCACAAACAACATGTTTGACAGGAAAAATCCAAGTAAATATCGTTGCACAATGCGAATCATTCTATTATCAAAAGCATATGATGAGATGGTAATCTCAGCCGTGTTTCCAATTGTATCATTCAGAAGGCTTCCAACTGTGGGACCAATGAAAAATGCTTGCTGCTCTGGTACAAAACCTAGTCGCTTAGGGAAAGCTGTTATGTCCCACCAATTGAACAAGAAAACCCATCAATGTTCTTCGTTTTAAAAATAAGCAAAATTCACAAATTCGCTTGATTTTGTTTGAGTGTAATTTGAGACAGCAGAGGACGGCCATAAAAGCAAACTTGTATGTTCAACCAGGTATTGTGCAAATTCTCAGCTTTTAACTGCCTTCTTCATGACCCGAAGCAGCAACAACTTAGTTTGAAAGTCTGAAATAGATGAACCATAAAAACTCAACAATAAATTTCCTGCTATATATCCGAGAATCCTCAGAGGAATTCAATCGAGCTGCCAGAAGACGAAGTATCCATATTCGATTACTTTGAAAATGGACTGAATCACTCCCAAACATTTAATGAAAAGAGACCTGAACGCACTTTCTGGGATTTTTGAACGAGTTTATAATTCCGTTGTTGTACTACAATGCTATGGAATTTTTGACATAAAGACATTATAACATATTTATTAAACACTATACTTATGCAAATATTTTTTAGAATATTTTTTTTTTGGGAGAAAAATCTTCTGCAAATTAATATATTGTTTTCCAAATGAATTTACATTTATAATTCACTCTAGTATTAAGATTTTTAATTTAAAATTTACCAATTTTGTTAGATTATGGAGAAAAAAGTAAAACTCAATATTTTTACTTTGAAAGTGTAATAATAAATCAATTATTGGGCTTCATTATATTATAGTTATAGTAAAGTTGTAAATTATTTGGTTAAGAACATGTGATTCCTCTTTGAAAATCACAAGTTCAAAACTAGCAAGGGTAGAGTTAGTACATGTTGAATGATTAATATTGGACCATTGTTATGAGGCTTGAAGAGTAGCTACCCCTTATAGTGGGAACCTCATATGGATATGTCTCTAGATGTCTTGACCATTTCCATTTCATAAGTCCCTAGTATTATTGGATTGCAAGATGTTAGGTACATGCCCCAATGTCCTCCAAATTTGTATATTGTCCAAGGTTCATAGCTAGGGTGGTTGGCGGAATTATTTGTTTTCCTCCCAACTTAGGTTTAGTTCTCACAAGTGACATATTCACCTATTATGATAAGAATAGAGGGGTAGACAACCCTAGGATAGAGGTCCACTTTGATGTGTCTTGGGATGCCTCAGCTAATTTAAAGATTGTTGTGGATATTCCATTGGAAAATTCATCACAACAAATATGCTAAAAATAGACTAAAATCTAAAATATATACTACCAGGGTGATTTTTTCTTATATGTTTTGCTTATTAATACATAAAATGTAAAAAATGGAGAATAGTGAAACATAAACACACCAATGAGAATGAATAGTAAGATATGAACAAGGAAACCCTTTTGAGACTCCCAACTGCTTTACTCTACTATGGAATAAAATGCACTGAAATAGAATGGAAACCTTTTTTCCTCATAGTGGCATGTCATAAACTCTACTATGGAATAAAACGGACTCAAATAGAATGGACATCTTTTTTTCCTCATAGTGGCATGTTTATGACATATGATAGCCAACTTCGGGTCAAGCTTGACATATTTAACTCTAAACTAGAGTTACAAATTTGACCCTTGTAGAGTTTTCTTCATAATCTCCATGAGACTATCCCCTTTTCCATGAGTAATGGGGGTTGATGTGGCATCCTCTCGATTTATGCTGGTCAATCACCATAGAACAACTTATGGGAGGCATAAATTCTGCATCCATACTTCAATTGACATATTTCTTGAATTGTTGGAAAGGTATTTATGTATAGAATAAAATCAAAAAGTGCTACATTTATGTGGAAAAGTTTTACCCCCCACAAAAATTCCATTTAAGGCCTCAAACTCAACCCAAAATGTTACATACCCTCATTATCCAAACTAATCCTACCACCAAAACTAGTTGTATAAGTTGATTCCTTCAAATTTGAGGGGTATTATTTCTTTTGCCTTTGGCCTTTGGTCTTTGAAGGTATTTTTTAATTTTCCTTTGAAGACTATTAAAACGTAAAGATTACCTATTCTACTTAACTTCAAGATGATCTTCCCAAATTTTTTTATTCTTTGGATGTATCTTTGCACCTTTAGGACAATTGCTAATTTCAACTAAATTTTAATGATTGGTATTATATAAGTATATATTATATGATTATATTATTATATGAAATGCTTTTGAAACATAATGTTATTATTAGAAGTTTTAAAATTTACAGAAAATTATAATAATATGTTTTTATATTTTTGAACTTTTTTATTTTAATAGGTGGTTGTTAACATTAGCGACTATTTCAAAACACAATTTCAAAAAGATGTGATCTTTTGTTGTTTAAAATGCATTTTTGAATGCATAAATGTATTCAACACTCTAAAAAACCTCTTGGGCACTTGAATTCTACAAATTAAACAACTTAAAGTCAAGTTTTTAAAATTTTCTGATAAGTTTTAGTTAGAATTAACTTTAAAAAAGTGTGATCTATAAGTGAGACTACACCTTTTTTTTTTGTCTATAAGTGAGACTACACATTTTTAATAATATGCATTTCTCTTTCACTTCTAGTCAATTATTCATTGGTTAGATTTTATTTGTTGATATTTACATAATAAAAGATATATTTTAATTTTATCATATTATTTGAAAGCTAAATATCTTATTTGATATAACTTATTATTTTACTTTATTTAATACTAGTATCGTCATATAAATTAAATGGTTGTTAAATGGATCAATCCATAAAAAATATCTAAATAATAACCTTTTTCACTCGGGCAATGCAATTTCAAGATTTTTTGTTGTTCAAAATACATTTTTGAATGCATAAATGGATTCACCACAGTGAAAAACCAATGGGACACTCTAATTATGTAGATTAAACAATTTAAACTCAAGTTTTTAAAAATCTTTGTGAGATTTTGATTAAA
>APFE031006774.1:63226-89421 GCA_000404065.3 Pinus taeda
TTAATTATAAATATTGTGTTGATAATTATAAATTTTTTTTTTTGCCTCTTCAAAAAAACATATTAGTATTAGATTAGGTTACAACATCTCTCTAGTATTAACTTGCTAGTAAATGAAATAAATCTTGGAGTTGGTAATACGCTCATAGCTTTGAGGTTTTGGGCTTTGAAACAAAAAAACATCATACTTATATGTGGATCATATTTTCTTCAATCAATATGTTATTTTCGAGCTTTTCTGGAACCATCACCATGTTGTTTTTGTTGTCGTGTTTGTCCCCTTGATGAAGTGAGGGTCAAGAGAGGAGTTAGATCATATTTTCACAAGAGTTCTTTTGTGGTATCTGCTCCATGTTGGAGTGAGAATCAAGAATGTCGACTTATCTAGTCAACTCTTTTGGATGCGCCAAAGTCGTTGGTAGACTCGTACCCATTTGGAAGCTCCATAATATGCACAAGTTTATACAATGCATCTAGATTCTTACTTTCTAACATTCATAGAATGCATGTTAGTTTTAGGTTTCATCTCACTTTTAAGTTATTACCTAAATCATATATTATAAATTATGTTTTTGCCAAAATACATTATTAACCATAGGAATAGCATTAAGAAAAATGTGAGCCACAGAGAGAGAAATTACCCCACACGTGTGAGTTGCTAGAAAGACAGAGAAGAGAGAAAAATTGGCCTTCCTTTTCATTCTTCTTCATCCTTCTTGTCCTTCTCTCACTTGCACAAAAAGTATCTTGCATGAGAGAATGTGAATGTGTCAATGGAGGAGATCAAGCTACTTTTATATAGTAGTCTATTTTAGGTGAATCAATCTCTTGGCTGAGGCCAACTTGACTTGGAGGGAAGCTGATTTGTCACTTTTGGAGCCAAATTTACATTTCAAAAAATTCAAATTTTCATCTTTTAAAATTCACAATGGGACATTGGCTCAAAATACATTTTTCTTTTGACTCAAGCATTTCATATATGCTTTGCAATGATAAATACAATTACATCAAGTGACCAAAGGTACATTATGAAGACCAACGATAGTTACAAAGTCGATGATTCCTAGAATAAATTATGACTATTTAAATGAAGATATATTTAATACTCATTTTATGCTTAGTAAAATACCAAAATTTTGCATCATGTCACTTGAAAAGTATACTATTATAAAATATGAAACATCTATAGTAATTAATTCATTATATTTTCTTAAGCTTCCAAAATATTTTCTATTTGAAACTTCCACAAAAGAAACTATAGCAAAATGCTAAAATGAGTCATTTTAAAGAGTGAAACCAAAGGATCATACATTCTAAAACCAAATGTTATGAACTAAACTTTATGCTTTGAGAATGATAAATATGCATTGAATAAGAATTCATTTCAAGGAGGAAGCCTCCATTTATAATATATCTAATGCACAATATAAGACACCTATAAACATGAGTCTCCTTTAATATAAATATGAGATCAAGTGAGCATGATGTAACCTACCACTAAGCCAACCAAACCATAAGTAATATACTTATAATAAATGAGATTAGAGCCTTAACAATTATTGTGGGAACAACATGTAGGTCATCATATATTTTTATAATCAATTGTAAACAAGACAATAAGGCAATGTCATTTTGTGAAATACACACCCAACATTTTTAAGTGGGTGCTAAAATCCATCAAAACTATCATATAGAAGAAAAATTGTCAACAACCTAAGATGAATAGATTGTTGGTCGTTAATGGTAAAATACCTCATTCTAATAAGAAAATTGTAGTTGAGGGAGTAATCTAGAATTTTTGGCATGAAAATACTAGGCCTTCATCCAATTAGAAGGATGTGCAAAAGTTTAGAAGATGTTCTAGTGAGTATGAACTCCACATTAACACTTTCTTGAGACGATAGACAAAAATCTGAGAGATTCAATAATGAACAAAAAGAGTTGACCTAGGTCAGATATCCTTCAAAAAATTGAAACTTTGGTATGTTAGAATATGCAAAGATTGAAACACATATTATTGTAGATACCACATAGAATTTGGTTATTATTATGACACATATATACATATTTATTTTATTTTTTATTCCAATTTCCTTGCTTCATTAACTTATTGGATTGTTGAACTATCCATATATATTTTGCAACATTCAGTTAGTCCATGGCAGTTCTCTACAAAGTCCATGATCATGAAACATTCTAATCTATATGTTTGTCCACTATGATGAGTAGTTTCATGATTTATCCGTTACACTCATTCGGAACTATGTTACATTTGAGGATATGTGGATCACTTCATTTGAAAATGTATAACTCATTATGGCTAAATAATCCACTTCAATGGCCATTGGAAGACATTGTAAATTTCAATGTTAGGCTTTACCTACATAATGAAGCGCATTGCAAAATTCTAATATTAGTTTTTACATGCACAACACAAAGTTTGTCATTTGTATATCAAGCCCTAAGCTCACTTGTCTCATGTGCTATTATCACATTATCACGAGGAAGAAGTGAAGAGACCTTGAATCCATTTTATGTTTCCCACTTCCATGAAACAAGTGGCACAGAAAATTTGTGAATTTCCATCCTTACACCTAGAAAAAAGACGAGATTGTAAAAACTAAGCACAAGGCAAGATGACCATAGACTAAATAAAACACAAGAGAAACCACATAGAATGAGAAAAGGAAAGAAAAGGTGAACATAAAGGTGGCAAAGACAAAACAGTGGTTTGGTAAATATACAACCAGATGGTTACCACTTAATATTTTTAGACAAAAGTACAGATTAGTAACCCTGCCCATCCTCAACTAAGAAGTGGAGAGATGTTAAATAAATTTGGAGTTTTCCACTTCCATGTCATGAGTGTTATCGAATATTTGTGGATTTTCATTATTATACCTATCAAAAATATTAGACTATTGAGCAAAAGCAAGAAGACGAAACAATAAACGAAAAACGGGGAAGACTAAAAAAACAAAAAAAATACTTAGTACAAAAACAACAAATATAACAATTGAAAAAACAAATTAATAATTATTTAACTTTTTCATAAACTAACAATTTAAAAAAAATAATAAATATTTAAAATTTTACACATAACATTCAAATCAAAATTAACAAACTTCCCATATACAGAAATAAATAATTTTTCGAAATAACCAACCAAAATAATTTTTTCCAAATAACCAACCATCCAAAAAATAAAAACAAATTTGTAAAGTAATAAATTTAAGTTTTTGTTTTTCCGTACTTTTAACATATTCCTTAACCAGTAAAGATTTCACTAATCAAATTGTCATTAATAAAATAATTTGATTACAATATTTTATAATTTTTATTAATATATTTTTTTAACAAAATTAAATCATTCAAATTGCTTACATTCCCTATCTTCCCTTTAAAAATACATTCATCATTATATTCCATAATGGAACTTTTTATGATAAAGTGATGCTCTATGTGCCACTTTTGAACATACTGTCGCAAATCTTTTTCTTAAATCACAGCAGATTTACCACTACCTTGGTACCAATTCAGTAATGAAAGCATTGGCGTTAGATGGAGCCGCAGACTCGAGAGTGAACCCATGACTTGTAGACTCGGTATTTGGGGAAATACAAGAACTCACAAATGCAGGTTTTTGGGGGAAACATGAGAACTCCGTAACGGAATTGGTTGAAAGCATCGAAGTGACGGTTGACATTGGTGGAGGAAGTGACGATACTGTTTGTGTACGCAAAAGACCAAGTTGAATGTAGGGATAAAAATTTAATATATCAAATAAATGAATTTCTAGGCTGAGATACTTGGAGAGTGTACAAACACTCATACAAGCTTAATATTCCTTCAGGAGAGCAACTTAGTACATATAGGCTTTCACACTATCGGGTGGTTTGAACCAATCCCTAATAAATAGGGTCTCAATCTTATTCTAAAGCAACAAACACTTAAACATATAAAAACTAACTTTTTCCATTAATGCTAACACTCCTCTTTAATGGAGAAATGATTCATTGAGAACCTACTGGTCTTAGTCTTAGTTAGACTTACAATGATAAAAGACAGAGCTTTCATTTTTATTTTCTTGCCGTAGAGCCCATACTTGTTCATTTGTGGATGAGGCTTCATCTTAACTTTCTTTGCCATGAGGTAGTGTTGTATGTTCACCTCATTTCTTCCCTTGAGAAGGAAAGCTTGAATTATTATTTTCGCCCTTCTCAAAATTATGGCAGGCTCGATAGAAGATTTTTCCTTCTCCCTATTTCCAGTGTCAATCATCTAAGCGTCAGCCATGATGTCTTCATCATTCATTAATGCAAATACTGTGTTGACTTCATAAAGACATGGTGTTTCAAGCCATGCTTCAAGAAACTTCAATTCTTCTTCAAACTTAGTTTCTTTTTCTTGCCTCCTAATATATGCACAAAAAAAAAATGTTAGATTTATAAAGAGGACCACATTTTATTTTGTCTTCTTGCTCCTTCAGGAGAGATTTCATTTCTCCATCTCTCCTTACTCCATCCCTATTTGTTGTCAAAGTTATGCCTTCAACCTTTTCACTCAGTTCTGTTGCTGCAGGCATGTTATACATTTGATCTGTATGTGAAAATAGACCTTCTTTCTCACCAAAGAGTAATTCACCAATAAGATGTTTTTCAATCATCAAATTGATCCACTCATCATGAGGTGTATAAGTCTCATCAAACTTCATTTGTGCATCAGGAAAACTTTCAGGTTCTACAATAATGGATGTGTTTTCATCATCACAAGTTCCAATTACAGACACACATTCATCACCCATCATTGCATCTTCAGTTTCATAATCAAATATGGGATCATTTTCAAGAGCAATATATTCAACATCATTGCCCTCATTCAAACAGTATTTCATCCCTAAAACATCCCATAAAAATTTTGTACTAAGAATCTTTCAATATTCATATATTATGGTGAGTATGACATTGTCATCTACTGCAGATATTATAAGACTTAATGCTGATGCATCTCCACTATCATTAATAACATCTTCCACATAATCGAGTAAATTTACCTTCCATAATACTTTTTTAATTTTATTTGCCCATATTTCATAATTCATACCTGGAAAATGCAGTAAATATGGCATTAACCATTTAATAATTTCACCAAGTTCAAAATGTGCATCTTGATCAGCTACAGGTCCATCAACGTCAACTTGAAACACATCACTAACTTCAGCAAAACAATATTTTGTAATTCTCCTTTGATGCTTTCTCCTTAGTTTTCTACGAAACTCTTTCAGTGTACTTTGAAGACCCATTTTCTCCTTCTATTTTCTCCCTTGCATCAAGCACGCAAGAACACTTCAACTAGGAATACTCAACCTTCCTTGGGGCATTCAAGTTGGAGCCTCAGCATATACATTCACCAAACTCGAAGGGTTTCTCAGCAGAATTCAACCTCTCCAAAGAGTTGAAGCGCTTAAACTATACACTGAACAACAATATTGAATTGAAATACCTCTTGTGAGATTTACAGGGGTCTAAGTCCCCATGTTGATGCTGCAAATTTCCACAAAATTCCACCAAAATGAATGTTATTGCAAACAATACAAGTTGCTTCGTTAACAGAACTCGATCTGGATCCTTTCCCTCTCAACTTTGGCTTTCGGCATACCGTAAAACCTCCATAGTAGTTGCTTATAGGGACCAGATTTTAAAAAATACAATCTAATCCTCCCTGGAAAACATTAAACCCTACCTGCGTCTGAATGATTTACCACAGCAAAATCATTGATCCACAGCTCATTCCATAGTCGATTAGTTACTGATTTTCTGTGGAGATAATCGAAGTTGTTAGATGAAGAGGGTGGATGAGGATCAAATCCCCTTACCAATCTTGGAACGCCAACCAAACTCATTCACCAATTCACGTAATCGACGCATCCACACTCCAAAAATAAAGAGTCGTTGCCACTGTGCAGATCTAGAGGCACACCTAGCTACTCTCATGCAACTCCAAACTAATCCATGATCTTCCTTTGAATTCTCATGCAGCCATTAACAAACATCATGGTAAAGCCATCGACAGGCAGCACACAACACTTCCTCTGTCTTTGTTTGGTGATCCGCCCTCCTGGTGATCCGGCCTCTGCACCTCACCTCAGTATCCAATAGGCACTGCCAAGGCATAGCCTTCTCCTGGCCTCCACGTAGCTTCTCCAATAGCAAATTTGTGGGGACGGGACTCTACGCAGCTCTAGTGCCTAACCTCTACGCAGCCAACACGATCTCGAACTCCACTTCTCCACTTCAATCTCTACGCAGCCGACTCGATTTCGATCTCCACTGTAGTTGAGTGATGGATCTGAGCCTCCCATGAACTCTTCAAGCATGTGGCTGGGTTAGCTCACAATTCCTCTGCACAATTCCATCTGCAGCTGTTGTCACGCTCACGCTGGTCAAGGGTTATTCAGAAACTTGGATTCAACCATGCCCAAGCTAGTACACATCTCTCCCACCAAACGAAAGAAGCCACTGTATTGAGCCAAATGAAAGAAGACGTTGCCTCCCACAATGGGCTACAGATCCTCATTTCCTCTTGCACTCCTACGTAGTTGAATTCTGTTCAGGGATCTGGTCTTAGGTCATTGATTCAAACATAATGCAGATTTGACACATCGATTATCAAGCGAATCTCCTTCGTTGGCTCTCCTCTAGCAGCCTCGTATTTGTGGCCGAATGCACATCTAACAACACACACTTTAGTCCTCCCAGTAGCCACACCAGGTTGATTTCACGGAACAAGATAGTGCTTTCTAAGCAAAGGTCAGTTTTTTTCCTCCTCGATCAATAACACGACAAACGCCACTGTTCCTGATTCGATAGAGAGAGAGAAGGCTCCTCCTTTGTTTGCTCACATACTCCCTCTGAGATCTCTTACTTAGCTCATTCTGTTTGTGGGAGTGGCATACTCCAAATCGACGAAATGTTCAAGAAAACAAGCTGTTCACCATACACAACTCAGGATATGAACAATAAATATCTCTCTTTGTCATAGCACTCGACCACACATAACTCTCTTGTGCTCTAACCAACCACTCAAATTCACAATTACAATGTTGTGCTTCAACACACCAGCTTCAGACGGTGGCCCACCATGCAAACGATAGCCCACCACACAGTAAGGTCTCAATTTCCTACATGCTCCTTCGAGCTCAAGGTCGGCGTGACTTAGCACTACGGTCTTGTGAAGATCTGCATGACAGTACACTAGATAGCTGCGATGGGTGACAAAATGAAAAAACACATAAGGGTAATAGTGGGATCGACGTGTTTGTGCACCCAACATTTGTAACATTTTCGGCTCAGTCACTATCTCCACTCAGCTTATAGGATCGACAATCTTGAAGCTTTGATACCATGATAAAAACTCAATATATTAACTAAATGAATCTCCAGGCTGAGATACTTGGAGAGTGTACAAACACTCATACAAGCTCAATATTCCATCAAGAGAGAAACCTAGTACATATAGGCTTTCACACTGTCGGGTGGTTTGAAACACTCCCTAACAAATAGGATCTCAATCCTATTCTAAAGCAGCAAACACTTAAACATAGAAAAGCTAACTTTCTCCATTCATGCTAACATGCATCTCACCACTTGCTTTTCATCGCATATTCCAATAATTTCTCGATCAATTATCCCCACAATGTTTCCTACATTGTATGACCTCCATACTTGCATAATCATAGAGCCTTCGTCATTCTTATTAGATATATATACACAATGGACACATCCACATGAACTAAATAGCATGGTATTAAATTAAAGGTAGATATGTATCTCACCCATCCTAAAAGAATCATCATTTCAGCTGACAAATTGTAGTCTGTGTTCTTTCTTCTTGTGATAATTTCGAGGACAAGAACGCCAAAGCTATAAACATTAGTTTTTATAGATACTTGCCTCAACATAGCATACTCTGGTGGCATATAACCGCTACATATACAGAGTACAATTTCAAATATCATAAAATAAGGCAAAAGTTTAGACATAGGAGATGATAAGTTATTTGAAAAGGTAGCATAGTTGCAACCAAGATTGTAAATCCCATGACCAGAAAAAATCTTAATCAAGAATATAAATGCACCCCATTTTCCAACCAGAAAAGGGTATAATGTTTGACGTCTTGGGTAATTTCAGGCAACATCATATGGTTAGTTATATGAAGGTAAAATATATGCATGGAAAATGTTTGACGTTACTAGATGGGAGATTGGAGATGGGTTTAAGGTTATGATCAAGCTGGACTCTATGGTCGGTCTGAAGGAATGATTCACTTTGTGGGCTCCTTTAATGCAACACATCCATAATAAGGATATTCTTTATATGAAGCAGATACATAACATACAATCAGGGCTTTTGTTTGGCTATAGATGGAGTTTGGCATATGTACTAGATATTTGGGAAGGTCTCACACAAGAATGGGTACATTACACTAAAATTTTAATTGAAACAGGTATCACTTTAGGAACAACACGATAAACTGATATGGAATGAAAGACTAAGAAAGAAGCTCCAATGGTAAAAAAAGATATATAAGCACCTATATCGGAAACCGCTGATCCAAAATATAGATAAGTGGATTCAGGTCATGTGGAAGTGGGATATCCCACTCAAGATGAAAACCTTTTTCTGGCTGGCGATGAATGAAAAAATATTAACCTAGAATATCCTACAACAAAGAAGTATGTTTGGACCTAATATATGTCGTCTATGTATGAACGATTTGGAAACATCATAGTACTTATATTTATAAAAGTGTTATTATGCATAAGAGGTATGGTCCGACACTCTTCTTTCTTTAGGTATAAGGCAAATTTAGTGCAATGGTAACTTGTCTAACTTTATTAAGAGATGGTTTCTTACCAAGAAAAGACATAAGGTTCTCCCTGTCTTTGTTATTTGGACCATTTGGGGCATCAGGAATGCAGAAATATTTGAACACAAGATAGGGAAGTCTCAGATATATACAAGATAATATCAGCTTGATCCAAAATGGATCCAAAACACCCTCTAAGTATTTAAATAAAAAAACTATTGCATAAGGATAAACCTTACAAAAGGCAGAAAACACTATCGGAATGAAAAACATGAAAAAATAGTGGAAAATTGGCCTATCAGAGGTCAAAGGAATGATGCACAGGAGCTGTCAGATCTAGCCAATCAACAGTCCAAATCCAATTAGCATATCGCAATTGACGAAGGTAGGTGGAGGCTATCAGAGGCTACCATATAAAAGTTGCGATATCGATCAATGCGGGTCAATGAGGACCATCGATCAAGTGCACAGATCGATGACCCATTTTAACTCACGATATCGCATCAGTGACAAATAAAGGAGCTCTTACAACGGCCCAAGGGACTATGCGATATGCGATTGTGATCAATCACATTGCAATATCACATCACAGTAATACAACGGAGCAGGGTCGATATAAATATGACTTGTGATAGCTAGACTTGATGGGGTTATAAATGATATTCAACATATTTTGAGATCCAGAAAATGACATTTTTCTGTGTATTTCGCATTTTTGCCAAATAAATGAAATACAAAGGTATGTGCCCGATGCGATAAAACAGGACCCAATGGAACTTATAGATGAAAATATATAATATTTCAAGTCCACCATAAAGCCATTTTGTGGGATTTTGAGTGTTTTAATGTATTTTTACAAATACAAAGGAAACCATGGCATAGGGGCACTTGCGACTTGTGATAGCGATTAAAGGTGGACCCGATAGGAGTATAGGGTGGATTTAAGGATATTTGAAGTCTGATAAACGACAATTTGGTGAATTTTCCCATGTTTTTAGTGTATTTCTTTGTGTAAACAAAGAAGGCTATTTTTTGGGATTTCAAAATCCCGATGGTCCCTTCCGTTGTAGAATAGGTGGCCACCTTCCCTGAAGATGTTATGCCATGATTGGCTAACGCTCAGAGGGGATTTGAGCATATAGAGGCTAGGAGCCAGAGAGCCCGAGAAGGGGAAATGAATAGACAATTCCAATTGGCTTAAAAGCCACAAAAGACAGAAGATAGAGGCAAGGAACACTGAGACAGAGAGAAAACAGAGATAGAGAGTGGAAGAAAGAGTCTGTGTACTCAAAGAGGCTTGACGGATTTAAGCAAACTTCTACTATTTTGTATCTGTGTGTTGAAACTCAATTTGAGCTCACATTTTGTAAAACTTTGTTCTTGAAAGACATAATAGAGAGGTCACCACTGAAGGCTGGACCAGGAGATGTCGCCGAAGAGTTTTGGCTGAACTCCATATTAAACTTGCTATGTTATGTGTGTTTGTCTATTATGTTTCTCTAACTACTCATTGCTTGTATTATTCTCAATCTTCTCGATCAGTTGCACTAAGTAATATAGGCAAATCCATGCACATGAGTTTGTAATACCTTAAAAGTAATCTAAGATCTTCATTTTTAGATCAAGTGGTATCGAAGCTTTTGGTTTTTGGTTTGATAAGGTTAGACAAGCTTGTGCTGGACCTTTTTTGAATGCTAACTGGGGCGAAGCTCAAACTGGGAAAAGGAGAACTTGTTGAGGCCAACCTAGAAATTGGAAGAGTCTATTCGAGGAGGAGAATCTTAGAAGAAACTCATTTGGACTCAGAATTTCAGTTCATGGATAGTTTTATGGCCATGAGGGCCATGGTGGAAGAGATGTATCGAGAATTTAAGAAGGGTCGAGGTGAAAGAAGCTCAACACCCAAGCAAGAAAAAGGAGCCAAGGAACCTTCTCTAGATGCCCCTCTAGAGGGAAAACAGAAAGGGGAAAGCCTCCTCCATCATGTCCTCCACCATCTCCTTCATCATCCTCATCTCCTAGCCCTGAGAAGAAAAAGAAGAAGACTTTTGTGATTAAATTAGATGTAAACTTTGATTTGCCAATTTATGATAAGGAATTAAGTGTAGAAAAGCTAGATAACTTGATTAGATAGATTAATGTATATTGCAGGGTGCAGAACATCGATTCAGAAAGGAGAAAGATTCAGTTGGCCAGACTTCGCCTTGGAGGAACTGCCCTAGTGTGGTGGGAAGGTAGGACACAAGCTAATTTAAAGGAGCATGGTAAAATTCTTTCTACCTGGAGTGAATTTGTTTCTGCCATTAAAAAAAAATTCTATCCACTAGCTCATATGTAGCAAGCAATGATGAGTTGGCAAACTCTTTGCCAATTAAAGGGGCAAAGTGTACAAAGTTATACCCAAGAATTTAGAAAAAGAGCTTTAACTCTAGGCATTTCTCTGGACTCACTTGAAATTTTGTTGAAGTATATAGGTTGTCTGCATAGCTATTTGAGGCACACCATTCTCATGTTTAACCCCACTAGCCTAGATGATGTATCAGGTCAGGCTACATATCTAGAGGCTAGAGGCAAGAATGTGAACCCAGAGATTGGGGGATCATCAAAATCCTCTGCAAGGTAAAACAAGGAGAAGAAGAAGCTGAGATGGAAAGAGAGGAAGGAAAACGCTGTATAGAAAGACAAACCTTCATGCACTCACTGCAAGAAGGATGGACACAATGATGAACACTGCTAGTCTTTGCATCCGGAGCTGAAACCTAAGAAGTTCGATGGTAAGAAGAAGAATATTGCTGCTGCTATTCAGAAAGACTTGGGTTCAGACTCAAGTGATGAAACAATAGTCACAGCTACAGGTATAAAAGGTAAAAATTATGAATCATCTACAAGTAATTTTTCCCAATATATTCATGATGAAGATAATGAGAGGAAAAGGCATGAGCTTTTTCATATTAGAGTTATTTCCAAGCATCAAAAGATTGATACTTTATCTGATAATGGATCACAAGTAAACTTGATTTCTGAAGCAACTGTAAAAAAGTTGGGATTACTAATCACACCTCACAAGAAGCCATATCCATTAGGTTGGGTATGTGATAAAGCAAAGCTACAAGTGACTAGAAAATTTAAACTTAGGTTTGCTATTGGGTCAACATTTGTAGATGAGGTTGAGTTAGATATAATTCCCTTGGTTATAAATGGTATTGTTTTAGGAAGTCCTTACTTGTATAATAGAAAAGCCATTTTCTAGAGCTAAAAATAAGTATCAACTCACTAAAAATAAGTATCAACTCACTAAAGATGGAATAGAATATATTGTAAGAGCTCATAAACTCAAAAATAATTACTCTCCCATAAACTTAGGGCAGATGAAAATAATTGTAAATTCATGCAAGCAATTTTTACCAATGGTTGTAAAGGAAAAGAAACCTAATAAAACCATATTTGAGGGCTGTGATGCTAAATAGAAAGTTGATTTAGAAAAAGTTGTTTTAGAATATGATATCCTATTTCAAGAACCTAAAGGTCTGCCACCCAAAAGGGAAATAGTACATGATATTCATTTGCAGCAAGATGCTCCATTGCCTAAAATCGAAATATATAGGTTATATGCTTTAGAGAATGTAGAGATTAAGAAGCAGGTATAGGAGTTGCACAAGAAAGGGTTCATAAGACCAAGAACATCACCATGTCGATCTCCAATCGTGTTGGTGAGAAAGAAAGATGGTTTGTGGAGGATGTGCATTGATTACAGAGCACTGAATAAAATAACGATCAAAATTCGTTATCCTCTTCCTCGCATTGATGATCTACTAGATCAGATAAAAGAAGTAGTTTAATTTTCTAAGTTGGACTTGCATAGTGGCTATCATCAGGTCAGAGTAGTAGAACAAGATGCATGGAAGACTGCTTTCAAAAGAAAGCAAGGACTGTATGAATGGCTAGTTATGACTTTAAGCTTAACTAATGCTCCTGCCACTTTCATGAGAGTTACGAATGATGTACTCAGACCTTTATTAATGATTTTGTAATTGTATATTTAGATGACATTATTGTTTTCAGTAAAACATGGGAAAAACATTTGAAGCATGTAAATCAGACTCTAGATGTTTTGAAAAGAGAAAATCTCTATGTTAAGTTATCGAAATGTGAATTTGGAAAAACATCCTTAAATTATTTGGGTCATATTGTAGGGGGTGGTGAATTGAAGATAGATCCCTCTAAGGTTGAAGTCATTGTGAATTGGCCTAAACCAAAATCTACTACAGAAATTAGGAGCTTCCTAGGAGAAACACAATATTGGAGAAAATTTATTGCTAACTTTTCCTTGATTGCAGCTCCCTTACATGCTTTAATAGGATTGAACAAGGTGTTTTAGTGGGGAGGCAAACAACAAAAAGCCTTCGACACCTTAAAATAAAAAATTAGTACAACACCAATACTAGCACTGCCAAATCTTCAACGTCCATTTGAGATTGAAACAGTTGTCAGTGACTATGCCATGGGAGCAGTGTTGATGAAACACGGTAAACCCATATGATATCATTCTGAGACATTTAATTCTGCAGTAGTTAATTATCCCACATATGACAAAGAATTGTATGCATTAGTACAGAGTGTGAAAAAGTGGAAACATTACTTAATGGGCAAGAAAATGATCATCCATACAGATCATCAACCACTTCAATATTTGCACTCACAAACTAAATTGCAGCAGTCAAGACACTATAGGTGGATGGGTTTTCTACAATAGTTTCATCTAGTCATCAGATATAAGAAGGGCATACACAATAAAGTTGTAGATATGTTGTCTAGACCAATCATAAATGCATCTGCTACACTTAAGCATAACTCAGTAATGCATGAAAGCTACATTGAACAATATGCTCAAGATATAGATTTTAAAGATGTATATGCAACTTTAAGTCATGGAAAACAAGTAGAAGAATTGGATTATTATATTAAGGACCAAATCTTATATCATTTGGGAAAGTTATGCATTCCACAAACTAAAAGAGTTAACATAATTCATGAAGCACATACTTCTGTTATATCAGGTCACTTTGGTGTAAGTAAAGCAGTTGCACAGCTGCAAAGGTTATGTTATTGGCCTATAATGCATGAAACACTTTTTAGATATATTAAAAGGGTGTACCATGTGTGCTAAATCAAGCCCAGCAATAGAAAATTAGGGTTGTACACTCCACTCCTAGTTCCTTCTCATCCTTGGGAAAGTGTTTCCGTGGACTTTGTTGGGGGATTGCCAAAATCTAGAAAAGGTCATGATTATTTATATGTTATTGTGTATAGGTTCAGTAAAATGTGTATTTTAATACCTTGTAATATGCAGATTATGGCACAACAAACATCAAATTTGTTCTTTCAGCATGTTTGGGTTCATTTTGGGTTACCCACTTCGATTGTATCTAATCGAGATTCCATATTTGTTGGGAAATTTTGGTCGAGTCTATGGGAGTTGATGGACACTAGATTGAAGAAGAGCACAACATTTCATCCACAAACATATGGCCAAATAGAGGTAGTCAACGAGACAGTGATCCAGTTGCTCATGGGCTATTGCAGCAAGCATCCCAAGCTTTGGGATGAACATTTGTGTTATGTGCAACATGCCTACAACCATGCTAAGCACTCTTCTACACAAAGATCTCCTTTTGAGACTTTTTTTGGTTTTACACCAAAGTCTCCCTTGGATTTGTCTTTGGAAAAGACATAGCAGTTGATGGACACAATGATGTGGACAAAGCAACCAAGTTCATTGAACAGATCCAAGAAATTCACCAGGAAGTATAGGAACAGCTAGAAGAGAGCCAGGCCAAGTACAAGGCGAGGCATGATAAGCATCAAATTGAACATAGCTTCCAAGTTGGTGATCAAGTCTAGCTATCTATCAGCAAAGATAAAATGCAAGGTCAAGGTAAGAAGCTGAGGCCAATAAGCTCTGGGCCTTTCAAGATAGTTGAGAAAATTGGTGAAAATGCTTTTCAACTTGATTTTCTAGCTTACATGCATATCTATTTAGTACTTAATGCAGAGAAATTGAGATTGTTTGAACCTTCATTGATTGAAGATACTGAAGAGAAAAGTTAGTTTCCTTCTATTGATGATCTGTTTCCTGAATATCTCAGTGAGTTGCAGGAAGATACAATTCTAGACAGGAAGGTGAGAAGTACGCATAGAGGGGATATTGAGTACCTCAGAATTGGACTCAAAGGTTCAAAACCAAGTAGTGCATGATGGATGGAAATTGGACAAGTGAGGTAGTTGTATCCTCACTTGATCAATGCTTAAAATCTACCTTTTGGTGGTCCAAAAGCTTTTTTCAGTGGGAAGGCATGATCCAAAATGGATCCAAAACACCCTCTAAGTATTTAAAATAAAAAAACTATCGCATAAGGGAAAACCTTACAAAAGGCTGAAAACACTATCGCCAACGAAAAACATGAAGAAACAGTGGAAAACAGGCCTATCAGAGGTCAACAAAATGACGCATAGGAGCCACCGTATCTGGCGAATCAACGGTCCAGATCCACTCGGCATATCGCAATTAGCGAAGGCAGGCAGAGGCTATTGGGGGCTACCATATAAAAGTTGTGATAGTGCTTAGTGCGGGTCAACGAGGACTATCAACCAAGTGCACAGATCGACGACCCAGGTTAACTCACGATATCGGATCGACAACATATAAAGGAGCGCTTACAACGGCCAAGGGGACTATGCGATATGCAATTGTGATAAATTGCATCGTAATATCACGTCGAAGTAATACAATGGAGCGGGGCTGATATAAATATGACTTGTGATAGCTAGACCTAATGGGGCTATAGATGATATTTAACATATTTTGAGATCTAGAAAATGACATTTTCTATGTATTTCGCATTTTTGCCAAATAAATGAAATACAAAGGAAATTTGCCCAATGTAATAAAATCGAACCCGACGAAACTTATAGATGAAAATATATAATATTGCAAGCCCTCCATAAAGCCATTTTATGGGATTTTCAGTGTTTTAATGTATTTTTACAAATACAAAGGAAACCATGACACATGGGGCACTTGTGACTTGCGATAGCGATTAAATGCGGACCCAATAGGAGTATAGGGCTTATTTAAGGATATTTGAAGTCCGATAAATGATAGTTTGGTGAATTTTCCCATGTTTTTAGTGTATTTCTCTGTGTAAACAGAGAACGCTATTTTTGGGGATTTCAAAGGCCTGATGGTCCCTTCTATTGTAGAATAGGTGGCCACCTTCCCTGAAGACATTATGCCATGATTAGCTAATGCTCATAGGAGATTTGAGTGGATAGAGGCTAGGAGCCAGAGAGCCCGAAAAGAGGAAATGAACAGACAGTGCCGATTGGCTTGAAAGCCACAGAAGACAGAAGACAGAGGCAAGCAGTAATGAGATAGAGAGAAAACAGAGACAGAGAGTGGAAGAAAGAGTCTGTGTACACAGAGAGGCTTGAGGGATTCAAGAAAACTCCTTCTATTTTGTATTTGTGTGTTGAGACTCAATTTGAGGTCACAATTTGTAAAACTCTGTTCTTGAAAGACATAATAGAGAGGTCACCATTGAAGGCTCGACCAGGAGACGTATCCCAAGAGTTTTGGGTGAACTCCATATTAAACTTGTTGTGTTATGTGTGTTTGTCTATTATGTTTCTCTAACTGCTCATTGCCTGTATTATTCACAATATTCTCGATCTGTTGCACTAAGTAATATAGGCAAATCCATGCACATGAGTTTGTAATAACTTAAAAGTAATCTAAGATCTTCATTTTAAGATCAAAGATTATGTGAAAATGAGGCTGAAACACAGATACAAAGTTTCAAGGTATATAAAGAACAATACATATAGGGCAGTTATCGTGTAGGCGTTTTTGACGGTGTATGTAAAGAGAGACTTTGTGGTTGTGGGGTGGTCATTGCCATTAATCCTGATCTTTTTTGGTGGGAAAGTGGTAAGGTATCAAATAGTAGGGCAGAACTTTTAGCACTTTGGAGAGTTCTAATTGTAGCGAAATGGCTCAGGATAGACAACATCCAGATCTTCGGGGATGCAAAGAGAATTATAGAATGAGTGATGCACAATACAAATTTCAATCCACTCATTCTAAAAAATTGGATGAATAGGATTCAAGTGATGATGGTTATGTTCTGAGAAATACATTTTGAACACATATATAGTGAACCAAATTGGGTAGCAGACATGATATCAAAGAGAGGGATGAAGAAGCCAATAGGGAATTTTTTTTCTCAACATTTGAATAGGAATAGATGATCAACTCAAAAAGCATCAATTATTCATAGTGTTAAAGGGAGGATGCGACTTCCACCCAAGAAGGACAAGCATAAAGAGAACAATTGGGCCTTTTGTTTTTTTTCTAAGTGATGATGGTAATCTATTTTGTTTAGAGTTAATACTAGTATGTAGAATATGTAATTTTAAATTTACAAGTAATATAGATGATTAAGGATCAAAAATTGACTTAACGGTCCTTTACTGAACATCTAATAACTTAGACAAATCAAGTTAGTTTTTTTATAAGTAAATGAAAAAGAAAAAACCTAGACAATGTACTACTCTTTTCTTAATACAAAAAGGTACAAAAAGGTAGTGTTTTTTCTGCTAAAAAAAATATGATTACAATATTGTCAATCCTATTGAAATAAAATCAGCATAGAGTTAAAAATCCGCATTAACAGTGTGTGAGAGTAATGATTGTATTGAAATATCACTAAGTTCCAACAACTCTTACAGTACTGATGTCAGTTTGCTTATCAGGGAAAATCGTGGCTAAACCAGAATTTGCTATCTTAGGGCTCAGTTCCTTGTCCAACAACACATTTCTTGCTTTAACATGTTGATGAATAATGCATGGTCTTTAGTCCTGATGAAGATAGAGAAGCCCACGAGGTACTCCCATTATTATATTGTAATGCTTCCCTCAATCAAGCTGGTTGCGTTTGATTGGGTCTGTATCCATGCATGACATTAATTAATTTGGCATAATCTGGATATACTTGTTCAAATAGTAATAATTTTAATTTTTCGTCTACTTTCATAATAAAATGGAAGCCACTACTGAATAAAATTTGATCAAGGCTCTTATGGGTAAGTATTCATAGACCAACAATCTTTTTGATCTCTCTACATAACAACCCAGTAGGCTTACAAGATTTCTATGTTGAATTTCGGCCCCAAGTTTAACTTCATTTAAAAACTCTTTCTTTCTTTTTTTGATAAGTTCCATTCTAAATATGTTAAATAATAATAAATGAGTCCCCAAGGATAACAATCTTTGTGACTTGAACAACTTTTGTGATAAGAAGAACTTGCAACAGGCCATGCATTTCAACCTGGTCATTGGTCATATTTCCCAACTTGCATGCATGACTTGTAACCAATTTTACTTTGAGGCTATACAAAAAAATCCCATGAGGTGTAGCTCAATTGGCGATTGCCTTGTTATGAATAAATATGTAAAAGCATGAGATTCAAGTTCAAATCCTCATGGGTTAGACCAACAAAAAAATAAATATGAATCCCACAAATGTTATACAACAAACATTAAAAAGTTGCTTTTACATAAATATTAATTATTCTTACAAGAACAAAATTTCATTCATGAATCATTTCCACCTAATGTAATGGTATCCTTAGATGCATGAGCTACCCATCTATAACACATTTATTTATCTTGATCATGCAATTTTATTTATTTTTTATTTATGCCCAAACTATGGCATCAACTACAATATACACAAGTTCTATGTTCTAGGGATTTGGCACCCAATATTGTTTTAATAGTTTTTCGATGTAATTCCATGATCTAGGCTTCACCAATCGACCTTAACACAAATAATTGACTTATGTATACTACCAAAGAAGGTATCTGAGGTGGTCATTTCCATCCAAATAATCTCCCATCTATCCTCATTTCATGATTTAATGGGAATCGTATATGCATTTCCTCAACATATCCAATAAGATTTCCATGTTGCACTTGGGTCTATCATATATTGGTTTGCCTATTACATTTAAAAATCCTTCATAATACTTGATATGCATGACATTTTTTCTGCTAAGAATAGGGGTTTTTTCCATGTCTTAAGTTAATATTCATTGGAATATGAATGAATTATGTCCAGTATCATATGATCATTACAAATTTTATTCAAAACTATTAAGTGTGAAGATTTCTGAATCTAACACATCAAAAACCCCTACTGCAATTTCTGGTTTACTATCTACTACTTGTTCTTTACATTAACAAGCTATTTAATTGCATAAATATAGAAGTAAACACAAATGAAACCTTCACAGATACACAGTTCATGCATTGAAGTAAACATAAACAATAACACAAGGGACATCGTTATTTTTGGACAATTGTCCTTGGAAAACCCAATGAGGGAAAATAGATGCAGTATATATGAGGGCTTTATTATTAAGCATATTTCATGAATACAAGGGTGCCAAAAATGGCTCACCCAATAGAGAATGTACTCGGCAGTAGTACCTCTATCTAGAGACAGATATTTTGGAAAATCAACAACTGAATGATCAACCCTGCAGGGACTCTGACTGTACCTTGTGTTGGATTGTGAAAGTTGCTCTAAGAACTGCTCTAGAACTATGTCATCCTGTCTGGAATTACGTTACCCTCTCTCGGCTTAGGGTCTGTTGATAAGCTCCCAATATGCCCCAGATAATCTCCTAGTGCTACCTCTAAAGCCCTCTACGTCCTCTGCGTCAGTCTCTATGGATTCTATGTTAGCCCCTATGGCCCTCTATGTCCTCTGCACTAGAACCTACAGCCTCTGTGTCAGCCCTCCTTGGCCTGCGTTGTCTCTCTCAACACTTTGTTGCCTCTCTTCTATGTATTCTTCAACCTTGGATCGAAATCCCTTACTTAACTACCCCTCACTACAACTGGTCTCTAACTCAATTTCCTCAACAAACCCAACCCCATAAAACCGAATTCTTGATTTCTCTTGATGTATCTCCAACTAACCCTCAAGCTTCCTCTTATAATTTTCCTATTGACGATTCAATGACCGAGATTAAGTCCCTAGTCAATAGCTAAGATTAGATTTGGCTTGATCCTCATTACTTAGAACTTTCTCACCCATTTTCTATTAATACACATTAATATTTTTATTTTCCTATGTATAGACTTAGGAATGCATTAAAAATATTAATTATTTTAATATCTCTTCATCTAGGTGGAATTTGGCCAAACAATTTCTGAGTCTTGGAGATCTCATGTGCCTTAGCCTCTCCACCAAATTTCATGGCTAGAGCACATCCAATGCCACCAAAAATAAACACTCCCTGTTAGTGAGGAATGTGCTCTAGTAATGCTTCACCATAGAAGCATCACATTGATCCTACACAATGGTCCTCCTATGTTGATTCTAGACTTGCTACCCCACATCCACTGCATTGCTACTTCTTGTACTACTTCCCATGATAGTACCACTACAACTGCTACATCTATACTGCAGCTCCCTCTCAACATGTTGCATCATGCTACCCATAGCACTACCACTACTAACTGATGCACTGCAACTTAGTTATTGAGACGTAAGTAACTGACTTCCCCCAAATATTGACATCTCGGCTAGTTTGGAAGCCTCGTGATGTTGAAGCCACCTCTGTTGCTATCCTGTGCTTCCTTTGTTCCCACTCTGCTCCTCCAACTTCTTTTTCCCCTCTCGCATTGCTGCAACCTCCACTACACTGCTACAGACTTCTGCACTCAAACACTGCAGTGTCACTCCATCACACCTTTCTCCACCTGACACCTGTCATCATGCTACTGTCATTAAGGGCTCCTATAGCCGGATGTGATACAAGAGTTTGGGTACCTCAAGGATCCTGCCCCTCTTCTGTAGTCCTCTCAACTACAACTCAATGTCTCCCCACCTCTTCTCTAGAGGTGCATGAGCACTCATGGCACAATTGTCATCAGTCTCGACATCCTTCTCCGCCTTTGCTGGAGCAGCCTTTGAGTTGAAAGCTTCTCTCTTGCATGTTTTCTTGTGGCACTGAGATGCATAATATCCCAGCTCCCCATAGTTGAAGCACTTGACCTTGGAGATATCTTTATTCTTCCTCTTCTGAACCCCCTACTGTCCCGCAGATCCTAGATCTGCATCCTCCTCCTCCTCTTTCTTGATTCAAACTCCCTTATCGCCACTTCATGCCTTGGTCAACCTCCTAATCTCTTCTTGTTGAAGAGCTACCCACATCTCCTCCCAACTAGGGAGGGCCGCTATGCCCAAAATGCTTTGGACAAATGTCTCCCAGTCCTCAGAGATTGCATTTAGAACAGTCCTGACCATAAAATCTGGATTCAGTGTAGACCCCATGAAAGTAAGTTGGTCATGAATTCCTTTCAACTTGAGAAGGAATAGATCTATCTCTTCTCCTTTCTGCATCTGATATGACCTCAACTAATTCTCTAATAACATCTTCTGTTGCATGGAAGAGCCTTGGTATAAGGTGGTCAGTGTTTGCCACATCTCGCTTGTTGTGTTCTTCTCAGCAATATGTAGTATGACATGATCCTTGACCCTGTCTAGAATCATGCATTTTGATTTCACCTCGGCCTCCTCATACTTTTCATTTTCATTTGGGTCAACTGGGACAACTATGGTTTTCAAGGCATAGTCTTTGATGCGATGTTTATCCAGGATTGCCAGGATTGTGGCCTTCCCGATGACAAAATTGGAAGCCCTGTCCAATCTGTCTTGATCCCTCAATCTATTTAACACCATCTCTACTCCTCTTCTCTAGACTCCCTCTAAGTCTCGACTTCCCTCTTGGAAATCCTTTGGCCAATTGTCAAATCACTCCTCTCCAATCCTCCTTCTCCCCTGCAACTCAGATCTAGATTTCTTGGCTATAAATCTATCGAGGTAGTGCTTCCCTCTACCTTGGTTCAGTCCCCTTAGACACTGTTCTGCATAGACAGAAACAACTTTCCACCAGATCCTCAAATCACATTCCACACAACTCCCTTAGCCCCAAAAACTAAAGAATCTCAACCCTTCAAGCTCTGCGCAATCACAACTTAGGCTAAATCTTCTCCTCCCAGCCAACTGTGTCAATCCTTCCTAGCTGAGAGAGATGAAGTGGCTCTGCATAAGTGTGTTCTACCCCACTCTGCCTCTGCGTTGGCCCTTCTACTGGCTCAGAATGCTGATGCAGGGTCTACGTGAGCCTCAACGTCATCCTCTCAGCACTACGTCACTCCTCCTCTTGCCTCTTCAGCTCTAGAACAACGTTGTCACTGGACCACTACTTCTTTGCTGCAAATTCTTAGATTTATTTGGCTGGTTCCTTCAGTCCTCCTTGATTTGCAATCTCTCTGATACCATGTGAAAAATTCTGAATTTAACACATCAGAAACCCCTACTGCAATTTTTGGTTTACTATCTCCTACTTGTTCTTTACATTAACAAGCTATTTAATTGCATAAATATCGAAGTAAACACAAATGTAGCCTTCACAGATACACAGATCATGCAATGAAGTAAACAGAAACATTAACACAAGGGACACCATTATTTTTGGACAATTGTCCCTGGAAAAACCCAATGTGGGAAAACTTGTGTAGCATATATAGGGTTTTATTATTAAGCAGATTTCATGAATACAACTAGGGTGCAAGCAATGGCTCACCCAAAAGAGAATGTCTTCATGTATTACCTCTATCTCGAGATAGATATTTCAGAAAATCAACAACCGAATGATCAACCCCACAGTGACTCTGACTGTTCCTTGTGCTCAACAATGAAAACTACTCCAAGCATTGCTCTGGAACTCGTCACCCTATCTAGAACTTCGTCACCTTCTCCCATCTCAAGATTTTCTGATCAACTTAGAGTTCTCCCCACAAAATCTCCTAGAGCTATCTATGAAGCTCTCTGTGTCCTCTTCGTTAGCCTCTACGGCTTCTGCATCAGCCCCTACGATCCTCTGCATCCTCTTCGCTATCTCCTACGACCTCTGCATTAGCCCTCCTTGGACTGTGTTGTCTCTCCCAACACTTTTCTACCTCTCTGCTATGTATTCTTCACTGCAACTGATCTCTAACTCAATTTCCTCAGCAAACCCAACCCGAGAAAATCGAATTCTTGATCTATCTTGGTGTATCTCCAACTGATCCTCAAGCCTCCTCTTATGCTTTTCCTGTTGACGATTCAATGACCGAGATTGTGTCCCTAATCAAGGTCTAATATTAGATCTAGTTTGATCCTCATCACTTAGAACTTTCTCATCCTTTTTATATTAATACACATTAATATTTTTATTTTCCTAAGTTTAGACTTAGGAACCCATTAAAAATATTAATTATTTTAATATCTCTTCATTCAGATGGAATTTGTCCAAACAATTTCTGGGTCTTGGATATCTCATGTGCCTTAGACTCTCCACAAAATTTAATGGCTAGAGCACATCCGATGCTACCAAAAAGCAACATTAAGAAAATTTTTCCAATACTCTACCTTATTATCCCATTGCTCTATGACAATGAGGTAAGCCTCATTATTGATGGTGTCTTCCACATTCTTATGCATGATTCAATTCGTTCATTTAGTTCTTTTATAATGTCCTCATTCTCTTTTCGATGTAATAAATATAGTTTACTTGTGGGAAATTAGTTTGACCTTCATTATCTATATACCACAAGTGAGTTGGCTCTAACCACTCAATATATCTAATGGATTCCTCGTACCCTAATATTAAGACATCATTGAGTATTATAATTAGATGTATTGGATAGTAATGAGATGTCCAACCCATGCATTTTTTTACTTATTTCATCTATATCTTAAATAAAATGTTCAATTCACACACCTTACCACCTAGAATAACCATTTTTTTCAATTTTGTAGTATGTATCCATCATTCCGCTCAAGGAAATTTAGGATCAGTTATTGAACCCTTTAAAACATGGATACAATGTTAGTGGACTAGCAATACAGAGCCACAACCTCCAAACAACAAACACATTACAATCTATGAGATTTATGCTTGCCATCAAACCTCTAGGATCTTGGCTCTTAATCGTCATTTAAGTCACTCCACCCCCACACCAAGGTGCATTTCCACTGAAGTTTGGCTTTTAATTCAAAACCACTGTAATTCATTCTAGGATTGGCTTCTTTTCATGGTATCTCTAATATCTCCAATATGGAATTTTGGTTCTCACTTCTCTATTCCCCTCTTTGGTTCAGGTTTTCTAGCAAGATTCCTCACTTCATCCTCCTTGTAATTCTAATTCTCTCTTCCTACTATTAGCCTAATAATCTTAATCCCCTATGAATCCCCCTAGTATTACTCTATCAGCGCTATGTTCTTCCCTCCTGCACAAATGGCCATTTTTCTCAGTGAGACCTAGTTTGGTGACCTGGGGTGTAGAAACCTTGTAGAAGCAGTTTGATGGGGCCAATAAAACTTTACTACTTTAGCATGGAACCTTGCACACATATACCTTTCCAATGACATAAGAACCATCTCAATTAGAGTCTGTATGCAAAAATTATGTCAATTGGAAGATGACCTTCCTGTTTTGACCACCGTAATTTGAAAGGATGAAATTTCATCCCCTATTATTCATGGAAAATGGGCTAACCACCTCATCATGATGAATAATACTTTAGAAGACTCCATATTGTAACTCTAGTTAAGAGTTGAAGGATTGAAACTTAACCACTAGTAGGATATCAAGTTGTGCTATAATCGAGCCACTAGGAGGAAAAGGGGTTCCATTTTATATGACTGCATTTTTTTCCATAGATGAGTAGAGTAGACAAGAGTGGAGTAGAGAAAGGAGAGATAAAATAGATATGGTTTCTGCATTGTAGCATTCCATGCACCACAAGTCTCTCTCTTTGTACATGCGTCTATTTTCCATGTAGAGAAAAAGAGCATAGAAACCTCACCTTCTAGCTAGGTTTCCTCCTAAAATGGTTTTTGAGGTTATATCTTGTGTTAAGCTGTGGTTCATGAGTTTTATTTCATTTTTCTCTATTTTCTACATAATTATCATTTACATACATAAGTAAAAAACAATAATTAACAAATCCAAGAATCTAAGGAGAAATAAATCCTCATAGTTTAGGTTTTGATTTTTCTAATATATTTTAGAAGATTTATTGTGATGAATTGTCCAATGAGATATCCATGACAGTTTATAAATAAATTAAATATAATATAAAAAATATATTGAATTGTTAAACTTGGCCACTGAACCTCGAAAGACCTAGTATGTGATTCAACTAATAAACTTAGAATTGAACCTCAATTAACTCAAATCTATGATAAAAAAGATACATGTGGGTCACTTCATTTGAAAATGACATCCCATTATGTCTAAATACTTCACTTTAATGGAGATTAAAGGACGTTGTAAACTTTGATATTAGGCTTTACATGAATATCGCAAACATTAGCATCACATTATCAAATCTTATGCTCATTTGGCTCATGTTATTGTCACATTATCCAATCCTAGTGTCCAAATTAGATCTAAAAGCTTGACTTCAATGGGAATTGAAGTGCATGCTATTTTTTCATGCACAACAAAACACCTATCATCACATTATCAAGCACTAGGCTCATTTGTCTCATGTGCTATTATCACATTATCATGAGAAGTGAAGAGATCTTGAATGAATTTGGTGTTTCCTACTTCCACCTTGAAGGAATTTGTTGTTTCCTACTTCCGTGATATGAGTGACACGGAATGTTTGTGAATTTGCATCCCTACACTATAGGAAGACAAGGTGAATATAAAGGTGAAGGAAGCAAAACTACAAGTATCACTTCGTAAAAGGACAACCAAATTGAGAATAAAGAAGACAAAGGTGAAGAGTTAAGGTGGAAGAAACATAACCACAAGGGTCACTTGGTAAAATGTTAACCAAATTTAGAAATACGAAGAGACCTTGGTTGCTAGTTAACATTTTTAGATATCTTGCAAGTGAAAATTGGCAAGCTTGCCCATGCTCAATGAGAATGTATTGGGGACATTAAATGAATTTGGAAGACGTTAAATGAATTTGGAATTTCCCACTTCAGCATGTTGAGTGTCATGGAATATTTGTGAACATTCATTATTGCACTTATAAAAAATATGAAATTATTGAGAAAAACAGAAAGACCAAACACCAAATAAAACACAACAACAAAACAACACTATGTGAAATGAGAAGAAAATGACAAGAAAGTGTTTGATAAAAAACCAAAAAAAATAACAGCTAAAAACACAAATTAATAATATTT
>APFE031006774.1:91057-112814 GCA_000404065.3 Pinus taeda
TATAAAATATCTGTAACATATAGCATTAAACATTTTTTTTTTTCCAATACTTATATACCTTACCCATAGTCATATCTACAATCTTGCTTTCACTATCACTCAGATCTATCATTTTCCCATCTCTTTTTGGGGCAGATCTGCCCTTACATGGTCAACAATTTCCTTCTTCCACTGTGCATTTCACAACTCTAAGTCTAAAGCATTGTGCTTGGCCTCTAGTGCTATGCAATTCACAATCCCTAGCTTTCACAACTTCACATTTCCCAGTTTCAAGGCTCAAGTCTCACCCTTGACCACTGATTGCACAATCTCTCCCTCAGTATGCCTAGGCTGAGACTGCACATTATGTAGTCTCAAGCCTCAAGCCTCTCCCTTTGTTGTTGAGACTACACAATGTGCAGTTCCTAAGCTCAACCTCTTCCCTTCAGTCTAGGGATTACATAGTTCTACCTTTCAGAATTATGGTTGTTGTCTTGATCTTGTTTTGAGGGTTGTTTTTCTTGAGATGACTTATGTTTTCCATGAGTTCATTGGTATCCGATAGGTACTATATTTTTCAAGCACTTCTCTTTGTCAGTTACTGTTACTATGGTTCCCAAGAGATCTATCTCAAAGGACACCATTGAAAGTAGCACCGATGATATTGTTGAGAATGTCCCTATCACTATGCCAATTTCTTCGACACTCAGCGATTCATCGAGAAAGACTCGAATATTAGATGACACAAAGTGAAAGATGTTTACACAGCGAGCAATTTCAAAGAAGACCTTGAAGATAAGAAGGTTTACATCAATGTCCAAAAGTCAATATTACACAAGGTTGTGTTCAAGTATTCAACCTTTTTATGCGTAGACATCATCAACTAGATTTGTCACATATGGATGCGACAACCATGATTCTCAACAGTACCAATGGACGAAGGCTTGCCTCTTTTATGGCACATGATTTTCACTCTATGTATCATTTACCCCAACCATAATATTACATGGATTCCCACTTTTATGTAACCACCAACTACTTGAGCATGAAGGATGTTATTAAAGGTCGGGAGAAAGAACCATCCAAATTCCACCAGACACCCAACAACACTTACAAGATTGAATATATTAGGAAGGAATTTCAGTACTTTATCGTTCTATGTTGTCGGTACTATGGCCAAAAGAGTACTAGGACATTTCTTGAAGGATGGGAATTCTTACTACATCAGGTTGTGAAAGAAGAAAAACCATTTAATTGGTTGGAATTTTTGGATAAAAAGTTGAGAACCCATGTAAATAATGCCAAGAACCCTCCCAAGGGTAAGAAAGCCAGGTTCTACATGTCTACTTACTTCTTGGATGAAATTTTTGCTCAAAACTCTTTTCCTTGCATGGGTTAGACTTGAAAACCCAAGGAACATAGTGTGCATATTTATTGCGAGTTGCTTTCATATTGCAACCACAAAGGAGTCATGGAGAAGCTGACGGATCACTTCCTCATTCCATTGTACAAGATGATCTTTGAGGAAGAGTCACCTTTCATGTCACGTGGGACAATGGAAGTAGTGTTCGAATTAGTAGATTGGTTTTCCTCACCAGATGGTACCTACCATAGAGTGTTTTGGGGTTAGAAGTCTCCACATCTTCTACCGAGGTATGCCACTGAAAAACTATTCATGCAAGAAATTTCTTATTATCTTTCCATAGGGTTATCAATAGTGTTGTAGAGGAAGAATAAAGCACCTTGATCTGCTCTTCCTTTGGAAATCAGAGTGTACGAGATCAAGAATCTGAAGGTTGCTAACACCAAAAACAAAGAGATAAAGAGATTTTCACTTAGTTGAATGGATTACAATCTGTATGACCCTAGGAATGTTTGAAAAGAACACTGTGCAAATATTCATTTCCAATGGCCAAGTGGGACCTTTTATAGGCCCTAGGAGGAAAGGATAAAGAATTGTTACAATGCCTCTAAGCCTCACTAACCAATCAACTTCACGAGTACATCACATGCTGCTATGGAGCCAGAGGCAACTCTGGAAGAAGAACCATTAGTGAGGCGTAACCCAGTGTGTGAAAAGGGGAAGTAGAAGGTTATACACAATCCATTAGAAGAACAAATTCGCAAATATAAAGAAAATCCAACCATCATGAAAGCGACCATAGAAGAAAGGAGAAAGAGAGAACATAGGAAGCAAGAGGAAAAATTGAAGTGGAAGGAAGAATAAGAAAAAAATAATGAGAAGAAAGACAAAGGAAATAAGAAGAAGAAAGACAGAAGAAAGAAGAATAAGAAGCATCACTGAAGCAAGCTGAGGAAGAGGAGCAAAGTCAGATGTTGGAAATAATACTGAGAGGGGGGGGTGAATTAGTATTATCAAATCAGTAAAAAAATTTCATTTCCATACTTAGATACATATACGCTACTTCAGTTAAGTGAACCCGCGTGTATACGTGACTGTGTCTAATGCAACTAGCGTATATCCAGATTATTTATGATTCATATAATCCATTAAATGCATCAGAACTTAATTGACCATATGAACAGTAAACAGAAGCAGTAAAACAGAACAGATCATCACACACAAGGAGCACACATGAACACCATGATATAAGGTGGAAACCCAATGTGGGTGAAAACCACCTGCTGCAATTTGTTTCTATCTTCCTTTAATAAGAAACTTCTTTTACAATGCACTGGTGCATTCCTTTACCAGTACACAAGCTGCAACCTACAGAGAGCTACTACTCTCTCTCGTTTACTAGCCTCTCCTGGAAGGGAGCTACAACCCCCTTAGCTCTTGCACTAGCCAAGATACTAGTATGGAGGTGCTGGCCTACAGAAGGCTACAACCTTCTATTTCTTCCAGGGACCACGTTTCATAAATTTTCAGACTGGATCTATGAACATCAATATCATACTAGCATTATCAATCTCTAAATCACCCAATACTGAATCACTGAACCTTGTCAACAAAAAAGCAGTCACCAGAACACAGAGCAGAACCCTGAACTCTGCAACACTATTCAGAACCAACTGTATCATCAAAATCATGCATTAATGGTATACGCTATTTGGACGAATCAAACCTGCGTACATACGCATTTTTACCAAAGCCAACCCGCGTATAGATCTATAAATATTCAATCATGACTTGCGGCGATTTCAAACTTAAGTTATACCCAGTTTAGATCATTACATGCGTCAGTATATAGATCTAGAATAAACATAATCAATCATATAGAGATAGTTCATTTCAAACCATTTGATCCCGATCTATCCTTAGATCTTGTTCTCCATCAACTTGTGAGATCCCTCCTTAGCTTAAATCAAGCAACCCATAACCTGCATACTAGATCTCATCCTTCATCAGATATTCAAGACATTCTCAATACTTTTTCCTAATGATCTTCTTCTCCTTTTATAGTCTTAGGCCTTTTACAATACCACGGTCCAAAACCATAACAAACCAATACCATTCACCCAATACTAGGGATCAACACATCTGACGAGATACTACGGTCCAGAATCATAAGTTCAAGTACCAAGGACTAACTGCCACGGACCAAAGGTAAGTTATCCAACATATACGCGCTTTTCCTCACATGAAAGTGCGTGCATACGCATACACGGAGTGGTAATGTCTAACCCGCGTGTATATGCGGCTCGGTCACAATGAACCTGCGTATATGTATTTTCTCTTCTTCTTATAGTCTGATCATCAATTCCTTGCTGCTGACCTTCTGTACTATGATTTGTCATCTGTGTGATTTGCCATCAAGGACAACACTTATCTCATAATGCCAACAATCTCCCCCTTTGGACTTGATGGCAAAGCTAACTTGTCACACTTTAGAACTATCATCTAATTCCTTCGAATTGTTCTGCATCCCATGCATTCAGTCACTTCTGATATCTCTTATGTAGAATCATCTAGTTATATGTAAGTGAGATGATCTTCTATGAGAGGGTTCACATCAAGTACAACACATGCATCATAATGCCAACAATCTCCCCCTTTGGACTTGATGGCAACAACACCAAATCACTCTCCCCCTTTGACATCAAGGGCAAAGGGCGAACCAAGATATTCTCTTTCCTTGATAAAAATTTCGCTATCCATACTCCCCCTGAGTACTTGCTGAAATCTCTGAATGAGCTCCCCCTTTGTATATGCCAAGGTGTACCAATCTATCCATGCTCCCCCTAAATACATGCTTTACTGAAGAGTGTTGTTCATGCTCCCCCTGACTGTAGGAAAGATCAAAAAGATGTTCTTCAAGAAGAACCAAGACTTATACATCATGCAAGACCTTCCTATCACCAAAAGACTCAATAGATACATCCATCACCCAACCAAGTGCGGATCATCTACCCAACCAAGTGGGAATACATCATAAATTTACATATGACAACCAATTACATCACATCAATCATCCCAGACATAGAGGGGAAACCAAAATAGGCCGTTACATGACCTTGACTCCATAAAAGAGATGACATAGAGACAAAATATCTAGATGAAGACTTATGAAAGTCACCAACAACTGATAGCAGCAACATCCGTTAATCACCATTCATATTAGCAACCAAGATTTCCTTCTATTCTTTCTCTGCCTTTGTTCTACCTGAAACCCAATAGCAGTTGTGAACAAGAAGTAAGATAATGCCAACAATACATTATTAGAAGATTATCTGCTCCCCCTGAACCTGTGCCTGATGTTCTCTGTCAGACCCATATGAGACAATTTCCAACCAGACCTTGTTACTTCTGGTATCCATCAATCCTCCATATACGCGACTTTCTCAGCATAAACCAGCATATGTACGCGGATCCATCTCATCCAACACGCGTACACCCATTTCCTGATCAGCAACCTGCAAATGATCTGTACCAAGGCATGTCTGCATCAATTCATCCTTTTGAACAACATCATAAATTATTCCCATTATATCATATGTGAAAAACACCATAGTCATCATCATCAAGATCTGCATGACCATCCATGTACCATTACACGGGAATATCCCTCATCTGATAACCATCAATCAACATATGTGAGAATCATTATATCAACATATCTTCAATAATGCACCTCCATGTATCCAAAATTATGTATCTAGAGCTCAAGGTTTCTTTATATCATCAACATGAACAATCCTCATCCACATGATCACCAAGTACTATATGAATCCTGCATCATAATAGTATTTCATGCATATGATGACAGCAGCATATGAGAAACTTTTTCATCAAGTAATGAGGTTGTGTACTCAAGCTTTGTACTTCTCCTTATCCTTACGAAAATGATTATGTAAGCATCATATATGCACCATCAATCCACAAATATGATCTGAACATCAACTATGTAACCCCAAGAATCGTATGAGATTTTATCATGGACAACTCATAACCACATCATAGCAAAATATATCATTTAGCCATATAAGTATCATCAACAAGGACTATTAACCATAATGCCCACAATGCTTTGTTAAAGGCATGTGCTCCCCCTCAACAAGTGCCATATGTTTACTATTAGATCTGATCATGCATATATCAGCAACAAGCATCAAGACATCATCATCATCAAATTAGGATCAAAGAAACTTCTAAACATTTTACAAGTATCAAGACATTTCCACACATCCTCAGTGGACTGTAACTGATAACCAATAGATAAAATAATGGACTGAATCATATCACACCCTTTTTCTGAGCCTGTCCCCATTGCTTTTCCTCATACTGACATATACGCGACTTTGCAGTGTATAGATCGCGTATATACGCGACTTCCCTTCATGAAACTTGCGTATGAGATTCAGGACACTGAAGTTGTACACTTTCAGCTCCCCCTGAGTTAGTTATGTCTGTGCTGTGTTGCATCTGAGTACTTTGTGCGGTGGTGCATCTTTCTGATTGAACTTCCTTCTTCTTCCATACCTTCAAACATGCTGATGATTTCTTCTTATCATGAACTTTGTTCCTGCAAACTTTTGCTCTATGTCCAAAATTGTTACATGCATAGCATCTTAAATGTTTTATATTCCTCCTGTAGCAATCAGCAGCTTTGTGACCATACATATTGCAAGAAAAACAATATCCATTAAAGTACCTTTAATGTGATGATATTTCTGCATGATGGTCTTGAACCCTTCTTCTTCTGCATCTAGTTGCGACATGTCCAAGATTATGACATGCATAACATTCAATATTATTCATCTGAGTAAATGGACGACTATTACTTCCATATTTAGGAGTAAAAGATTTTCTTTGAAGAATATCTTTTCTTGATTGTTGATGGGTTTGATCTCTCATATCTTTGTTGATCTTTTTAGATTTCTCTTTAGAGTTCCTTGCTTCTCCTTGTGAGCTAGATTCACCTTTAACAGATTCATGGAAACCAAGATCAATCTTGATAGCAGGATACCTTTGACTAGTAAGAATATCATCCAAGATCTTAGTACTATCTTGAAATCATAATAGTTTATCCATTTCTTCTAATTTACCTTTCAAGATATTTACCTCAACTTGATGTTGCTCTTCCTTTTCAAGATACTGCTTATTTACGTTCTCTTCAGCATTTCTTTCTTCTTCCCACTGACATCTTAGATTGACAATCTCCTTTTCTTGTTCTTCATTCACATCCTGCAGCATTTGACGAACTCTCGAGACACATTCCAGTTGTGCTTTTAAACTGATAACTTCATTTTCCTGTTTTTCAATACCTTGGAGTAGATCTTCATTCTGCTTCTTGGCTTCTTCAAGTTCTTCTTTTAGTGAGAGGGTTGTAGCTTCAAGACTTTCATAATCACTGGATCTATCTTTGAGATTATTGATTGTTGTGTTCTTTTCATTGACTTCTTTTCTTAGAGATGTGACTTCATCATGCAAATTTTGATTTTTGTCCCTAAAAAACTTCCTTATCTTGCTTTCTTCCTCTTGTTGGTCTTTTAGCAACTTTACATATTTGGCCTTGAATAACTCTAGATTGGCTTTCCGTTTGGTAGCTTCTTCTTTGGAGTCAGATTCCCTTTTGTTCAATAGATCTTGTTGATCTCTAATTTTGTCTATCAGCCTTTTAAATTCTTCCTCTATTTGATATCTTTCTTGTTCACCCATAAGAGCAAGTTCAGTTGTTTCGCTATCACTTTCATATTTTCCATATGGAAAGATAGCTGGAACATCAGAGGATAGATTATTCATACCTGATAGTTCATCTTCATCTAATTCTGAATCTGAAGAGCTTCTTATGCCTAATCCCCAATCAATTCTCCCACTATCATAGTTCTTCTGAGATGTCTTCTTCTTCTTCGGTGCTTTCTTTTTAAGCTTCTTTCCCATTGTTCCACGGATATCCTTCAAGTGATCAAGCTTCTACCAAAGGACCTGCTCTGATACCAATTGTTGGAAATAATACTGAGAGGGGGGGTGAATCAGTATTATCAAATCAGTAAAACTTTTTCATTTCCATACTTAGATACATATACACTACTTCAGTTAAGTGAACCCGTGTGTATATGCGACTGTGTCTAATGCAACTAGCGTATATCCAGATTACTTATGATTCATATAATCCATTAAATGCATCAGAACTTAATTAACGATATCAATAGTAAACAGAAGCAGTAAAACAGAACAGATCATCATAGACAAGGAGCACACATGAACACCATGATATAAGGTGGAAACCCAATGTGGGTGAAAACCACCTGCTGCAATTTGTTTCTATATTCCTTTAATAAGAAACTTATTTTACAATGTACTGGTGCAATCCTTTACCAATACATAGGCTGCAACCTGCAGAGAGCTACTACTCTCTCTCGTTTACCAGCTTCTCCTGGAAGGGAGCTACAACCCCCTTAGCTCTTGCAGTAGCCATGATACTAGTACGTAGGTACTGGCCTACAGAAGGCTACAACCTTCTCTTTCTTCCAGGGACCACGTTTCATAAATTTTCAGACTGGATCCATGAACATCAATATCATACTAGCATTATCAATCTCTAAATCACCCAATACTGAATCACTGAACCCTGTCAACAAAAAAACAGTCACCAGAACACAGAGCAGAACCCTGAACTCTGCAACACTATTCAGAACCAACTGTATCATCAAAATCATGCATTAAAGTGCATACGCTACTTGGACAAACCAAACCCACGTACATACATGCTTTTACCAAAGCCAACCCGCGTATAGATCGATAGATATTCAATCATGACTTGCAGCGATTTCAGACTTAAGTTATACCCAGTTCAGATCATTACATGCGTCAGTATACAGATCTAGAATAAACATAATCAATCATATAGAGATAGTCCATTTCAAACCATTTGATCTCGATCTATCCTTAGATCTTGTTCTTCATCAACTTGTGAGATCCCTCCTTAGCTTAAATCAAGCAACCCATAACCTGCATACTGGATCTCATCCTTCATAAGATATTCAAGACTTTCTCAATACTTTTGCCTAATGATCTTCTTCTCCTTTTATAGTCTTAGGCCTTTTACAATACCACGGTCCAAAACCATAACAAACCAATACCATGAACCCAATACTAGGGATCAACACATCTGACAAGATACTACAGTCCAAAATCATAGGTTCAAGTACCAAGGACTAACTTCCATGGAACAAAGGTAAGTTATCCAACATATACGCGCTTTTCCTCACAGGAAAGTGCATGCATACACATATGCGGAGTGGTAATATCTAACTCGCGTGTATACGCGGCTCGATCACAATGAACCTGCGTATATGTATTTTCTCTTCTTCTTATAGGCTGATCATCAATTCCTTGCTGCTGACCTTCTATACTATGATTTTTCATCTATGTGGTTTGCCATCAAGGACAACACTTATCTCATAATGCCAACAATCTCCCCCTTTGGACTTGATGGAAAAGCTAACTTGTCACACTTTAGAACTATCATCTAATTCCTTTGAGTTGTCCTGCATCCCATGCATTCAGTCACTTCTGATATCTCTTCTATAGAATCATCTAGTTATATGTAAGTGAGATGATCTTCTATGAGAGGGTTGCCATCAAGTACAACACATGCATCATAATGCCAACATCGGCTACAGGAAAAAGAGAGCAAGCAAATGTAGGATAAGGAACTTTCTCAAGAAATTGAAGATCTAATAGTAATCTAGGATATGGAGGTGGAATTGGAGAAACAAAACCAAGATGTTGATCTCATGTTGAGCACACAACAGATCACTATTCAGTCTCCCCCTCCTCCGACGGCTAAGCAAGCTTTGAGAAAAGAGTAAATTGTTCTTGTTTATGATGGTCCAGTCATGGATACATATGATCTAACTTATAACAAGCGTCAGAAGAAGATTTTAGAAGTGATAAAGAAACATTTTTCAGACAATCTCACGTATCCTTCATACATTAGAGAAAGGGTGACTGTGACAGATACCAAGAGGAATCCAGAAGCCATTGCTGCAACCAACTTGGCCTTTGTACATGCTACCAAGTCAAACACAAAATATCTCATGGCCGAGAATAGATAGATGGAAAAGAACTTATAGGCAACAAGGCAACAAGTGGAACAACACCAATTAGAGGTCCAGAAAGCATATCCCACACAGGTATATCTAGAAGAACCTAAGGCAGCCATACTTGGTGAAGTATCATCATTGGGAGACACAATGAGAAGCCTCTATGAGGAGCTTATCACCATAAACAAAGAAGTTTCCTGCTTGTGCGACATGAAACTGAGGTGTAAAGATAATGCTAAAGCTCTCAATGTTGTTCATACAGTCATAATTTATACCATGAATCAGTGGGCAAGGTAGCATAAATGGGAAACTCCTGAGTTGTTAAAGAAGACAAGGCAACATGTTGAGTTAGAGAAATAAGAGGTTCGAATGCTTATCAAGAGTAATAAACAACTTGACTCATTCATCGCCAACATTCAAGCCTCGTACACATGATTGTAAAATAGTGTGGATTTCATGGTGTAGTCACACAAGATCCCTTTAGTTGGCTCACTCACTGAAGCGAAAGGAAGGAACAAAGTAAGGCATTAGGTTGAAGAATACTTGGACCAGCTAAGGCATATTGCCATGAAGGAAGATATAGAGGTGAATAAATAAAATATATAGAAGTACATTGGTGGCCATGTCCAGATCAATACCATGTTTCTCATGTTGAAGAAGGAAACTTAGACTGGTTCCAAGTTAGTGTACCCAGATGCAATGGATGCTAGAGTTTGCTTCTAGCCTGATCCCATCACTAGTTTTGGGAAGTCATCACAAAGTACAAAGCTTGGTACTACTATGTGAATGAGGAACTACAAGTTGAAGTGGTTAAATTGGAGTTTCCCAAAACTGAAGCTTGACATATTTTGTCTAATTAGGTTTTCTAGTTGACTCTGCCCAATTTTTTCCTATATGGGTATGAGTATATTGTAATATCTTTTGTAATTAATTGTAAGTGAAATTCCAAGTGTTAATTGTGGAATGTGAAGAGTCATTTGATAATGAAGTCCAAAGGTTATGGTTGAAGGAAGTGAAAGAGTCATGAGGGAAGTCCAAGAGTCACAAAGGGGAGATGATTAGTCATCTCCTTTGTTATAAATATACCCTCATTAAATCATATAAAAGGCTTTTGGCTGAGATTTTATCTTAGGATCAGAAGGTTGGGAGTTTTCTTGAGAGCCTTGACTTCTCCTTAGCATAGAGGGAGTATCTTTCTTTAGAGGAGTAGGTGTTGGCTTCATGTTCCATTATTGGGACTAGTGGTTTGGCGATTATATATGTATGTTGAGGACTTTCACTTATAATAAAAGCGCAAAGCTGGCACGTTTTCATGCATATGTTGTTAATATAGTAGGACTATTCTTTTTATGTTTGCAATTTATGTTATTCAATTTACATTAACTCTTATGAACTATTTCGTTTGCATTAGTATGAATCTTGTTGATGCATGTTGTTGCATATTTAAATCATGTTTATCTTGTGAACTATTTTGCAGGCTAACTTATGATTCCTTTTATGCTCATGTGTTCCTTTCTAGCTGCGTACTATTATAGGATTCTAAGGGGCTCACTCACTTTCCCTTCTTCATATTAAAACATTTCATGCATTGCAATTGACTCATCACAAAGTCACAAATACATCATTCTATGTTATTGCAACCAAGGCATACCACTAAAACCCACTAATTTAGCAACAAGGGTGTATTCTGGATGGGGCCCCTACTCCAAATGGTGTGAGGTCTAATTGGAACTTCATATTGGGGAAACCCCCTAATTATTGACGAGTCCAACACCATCAACAAACCATTGACTTCGAGTCTCCCAACCTAGAGCTGGTAAGCCTAGTTAGCTCTCTTATTTGGTTCAATTTTCATATTTATTCAGATATGAAAGAAATATTTATGAGGGATTCCATCCAACAATAATGTGATTCTATTTAGTAGATTATCCAAGATATTTTTTTTTGCCAAGTTTCATTCTAAAGATGTTGAATAATAATAAGTGAGTCCCCAAGGATAACAATCTATGTGACTTGAATAGATTTGGGTATAGGTAGACCTTGCAACATGTCATGCATTTCAACCTGGTCATCAGTCATATTTCCCAGCCTTCATGCATGACTTGTAACCAATTTTCCTTCGAGGCTTTACAACACCCCTCCTCCTCTTACAACCCCTAAAAATTAACAAAATATTAGATTTGAACAACACATTGTATTTATTTACCATCTAATAATTAAATATAATTATAAAAAGCTATATGATAAGCTAGAAAAAAAAATTATATATCCATAATAAATAATTTAAAAATCCTTAAAGAATAATATGAATCCCACAGTATTAGTGGAGATAGTACCAATGGACTAGCAATACAAAGTCACAACCTCCAGGCAACAAGCACTTTGTAATCCATGAGATTCACATTTGCCATCAACCCTCTAGGATCTTTGGTGTCAATCATGATTTAAGTCACATACCCCTATCCCAAGGTGCTCTACAACTTTGGTTTGTCTTTTAATTCACAAAGCCTACAATTCATTCTAGGATTGGATTCTTTCCATGGTATCGCTAATCCCTCCAATTTGGAATTTTGGTTATTGCTTCTCTGTTCCCTTCTTTGGTTCAATTTTTGTAGCAGGATTCCTCACTTCAGCCTCCTTGTAATTCTAATTCTCTCCCCATACTATTATCCCAATGAGCTTACTCCCCGGTGGTCCTACTCTATCATCTCTATGTTCTTCCCTCCTCTGCAGAGGACCATTTTTCTTAGTGGGACCTAGTTTTAAAAATTATGGTCTAGAAACCTTGTAGAAGCAGTTTGATGGGACTAGTAAAACTTTACTAATTTAGCATGGAACCTTAGACACATATACCTTTCCAATCACATAATGATCATCTCAATTGGAGTCTCTATACAAAAATTATGTCAATTGGAAGTTGACCTTCCTCTTTTGACCACCATAATTTGAGTGGATGACATTTCATCCCTCATTATTCATGGAAAACAGGATTTCCAATAGATCATGATGAAGAATACTTTAGAAGACTCCATATTGTAACTCTAGTTAAGAGTTGAAGGATTTAAACTTAACCACTAGTAGGCTATCAAGTTATGTTATAATCGGGCCACTAGGAGGAAAATGGATTCCATTTTATGGGAGTGCATTTTGTTCCATAGATGAGTAGAGTAGATGAGAGTGGAGTAGAGAGAGGAGATAGAAAATAGATATGGTTTTTTCATTGTAGCATTCCATGCACCACATGTCTCTCTCTTTCTACTTGCATCTATTTTCCATGCATAGAAAAAGAGCATAACAACCTCACCTTCTAGTTGGGTTGTCTCCTAAAAAGGTTTTTGAGGTTATATCTTGTGTTAATTTGTAGTTCATGAGATTTATTTCATTGTTCTCTATTTTCTACATAATTATCATTTGCATACATATGCAATAAAAGCAATTAACATATCCAAGAATCTAAGGAAAAATAAATCCTCAGAGTCTAGATTTTGAATTTTCTAATATATTTTAGAATATTTGTGTGATGAATTGGCAAATGAGATATCAATGACAGTTTATAGATCAATTATGAAAATAAATTAAATATAAATATAAAAGTATATTGAATTATTAAACTTGGCCACTGAACCTTGAAAGACCAAGTATGTGATTCAACTAATAAAGTTGGCCATTGAACCTCAATTAACTCAAATCTATAGTTAAAAGGATACATGTCGATTACTTCATTTGAAAATGATATCCCATTATGTCTAAATACTTCACTTAATGGAGATTAAAGGACATTGTAAACTTTGATATTAGGCTTTACATGAATATCACAAACCTTAGCATCAGATTATCAAATCTTATGCTTACTTGGCTCATGTTATTGTCACATTATCCAATCCCATTCTCACATTAGATTGAAAAGATTGACTTCAATGGGCATTAAAGTGCATGCTATTTTTTCATGCACAACACAAAACCTATCATCACATTATGAAGCACTAGGCTAATTTGTCTCATGCGCTATTATCACATTGTCATGAGAAGTGAAGAGAGCTTGAATGAATTTGGTGTTTCCTACTTTCATGAGATGAGTGACATGGAATGTTTGTGATTCTGCAACCCTACACTAGAGGAAGACAAAGGTGAACATCAAGGTGAAGGAAGCAAAGCCGCAAGGATCACTTGGTAAAAGGACAATCATATTGAGAATAAAGAAGACAAAGGTGAAAATTTAAGGTGGAGGAAACATAACCACGAGGGTCACTTGGTAAAAGGATAACGAAATTGAGAAATAAAGAGAGAGGTCTTGGTTGCTACTTAACATTTTTAGATACATGCAAGTGCAAATTGGCAAGCTTGCCCATTCTCAATCAAAAAGTATACATTGCAAGTGCAAATTGGCAACCTTGGCCATGCTCAATGAAAATGTAGAGAAACTTTAAATGAATTTGGAGTTTCCCACTTCCATGTGTTGAGTGTCATAGAATATTTGTGAACATCCATTATTTCACCTACCAAAAATATAAAATTATTGAGCCAAAACAAAAAGACAAAACACCAAATAAAACACAACAACAACACCATGTGAAATGAGGAAAAAAAGACAAAAAAAAGTTTGATAAAAATAAAAACAAAAACAAAAATTAATAAAATTTTTTTAATTTTTTATATATATATATATATATATATGTGTGTGTTATTTATATATACTTTCAAAATTATTAACAAAATTCTTCATATAAAAAACAAAATACAGTAAACAGCAATTCATTTCTTCATTAAAAAACCAAAATTAAGTTTAACAGGCATTTCTTTCTTTCCACTTTCATAAAAAATAAATAAAAGTATAATATAACATTATAGGATTTTTTTTTATTTATATTTTTCCTTTTTCCTTTTCACTTTTCCTTACCTTTTTCAATATATCTAAACTAAAAAATTACATAAAAAATATAGAGAAATAATTAAAAAATATTATACTAATATCATTTTACTTTTCAAAAAAATAAAAATAAATATATATACATTAACATTTTTTTTCCAATTACTCTTTTCTTTTCCTTGCCTTTTTCAAATGTAACTATAAGAAAAATTTACTAAAAAAAAAATATTAGTCAAATATAAACAATTATATAATAAAATTCTCATTTAAGATATTTTATACTTTTTATTAATAATTTTACCAAAATTAAATCCATCAAATTAGTAACATTCCCTATCGCCCATTTAAAAATAAATTCATCATTATATTCCATAGTTTGAACATAATATAATAAAGTAGTGCTATATCTGCCATGGTTAAATCACTGCATATTTACCGTTACCTAGGCACCAATTCAGTAATGGAACCAGTGGCGTTAGATCCAGATGCAGAAGCAGACGCAGATGCAGAGGCATGTGAGAGCCCATAACTGGTAGACACGGTATTTGGGGAACATGAGAACTCACAAATGCAGGCTTGGTGGGATCTGGGATCTCCATAACGGAATCGGTTGAGAGCATCGAAGTAACTGTCGACATTGGTGGACGAAGTGACGATTCGCCTTGTATACACGAAAGACCAACCTGAATGCATCTCGCCGCTTCATTTTCATCGCACGTTTCACTAATTGCTCCATCAATTATCCTCACAATGTTTCCAGCTTCATATGACTTCCATACCTGCATAATCACAAAGGCTTCGTCATTCTGGATATATACACAGTGGCCAACACATCCTCAATATCGTCATGGGTATCCCTGATACGCTTGTACATGAACTAAACAGCATGGTCTTAACTTAATTAAGCGAAATTGGATATGCTCAGTTGGGAACAAAAGGGAAATTGTATCTTACCCATCCCAAAAGAATCTGCATTTCAGGTGGCAAATTGTAATCAGTGTTCTTTCTTCCTGTGATAATTTCGAGGACAAGAACACCAAAACTATAAACATCAGTTTTTACAGATACTTGCCCCAACATAACATACTCTGGCGGCATATAACCGCTGCATATACAGAGTACAATGTCAAATATCATAAATTAGGGCAAAAAATTAGAAATAGGAAATGATAAGTGATTTGAAAAGGAAGCATAGCTGCAACCAAGATTGTCAATCCATCCCGAGATTATAAAAAAGCTTAATCAAGAATGCAAAACCCCAACTTTTCTTGAATATCATAAATTAAGGCAAAAAAATTTAGTAATGGGAGATGATAAGTTATTTGAAAAGGAAGCATATTTGCAACCAAGATTGTAAATCCCCAAATCATAAAAACTCATAACCAAGAATGCAAAACCCCATTTTCCAACCTACAAATACAATATTGTCAATTCTATTGAAGTAAAATACAATTACAATATTGTCAATCCTATTGAAGTAAAATGAGCAGAGTAAAACATCTGCATTAACAGAGTAATGATGGTATTGAAATCTCGCTAAGTTCCAACAACTTTTGCAGCACTGATGTGAGTTTGGCCATCAGGAAAAAGTCTTGCTAAGCTGAAATCTGTTATCTTAGGGTTCAGTTCTGTTAAGTGTGAAGCCAAATTCATGGAGGATTCCAGATTAGATCTTTCTAGATCTCTAGGATTCTAGATCTTTCTACACCGCCATTAGTTTCTACAATCACATGCAGCATTCTAGAACCTCCTACACCACCATTGGTTTCTAGATCATTTCAGATCTTCATCCGAACCACACACAGGATTATAGATCCTTCTTTTGCCTCTATAAATTTATAATTTCTATGGCCAAGGAAAGAAAGCCAAGGCGAACCACACATAGGATTATAGATCCTTCTTTTTCCTCTATAAATTTATAATTTTTATGGCCAAGGAAAGAAAGCCAAGGCCTAAGCCTGTTATGTAATGCAAAGTGATTTCTGTTCTCCAAGGCCTAAGCCTGTTATGTAATGCAAAGTGATTTATGTTCTCCAGTGATTGTTTTATCTATTCCACTATTTCTCATTAAGTAATCTTGTTGTTTTTCCATTTATCTGTCTCTAAGTATAAATCCACTGTGTGTTATGTATGCTCTGGTCTAACAAGTTCCTCGTCCAACAACACATTGCTTGCTTTAACATCTCGATGAATAATGTGCAGTCTCGAGTCCTGATGAAGATAGAAATGCCCACAAGCTACTCCGATTATCATATGGTAATGATTTCCCCAATCAAGCTGGTTGCGTTTGTTTGGGTCTGTATCGGTGTATGACATTAATTAATTTGGCATAATCTGAATATCCTTGTTGAAAGAGTGATAATTTTAATTTTCTGTCTACTTTCATAATAACATGGTAGCCACTTACCGAATAAGATTTGATCAAGGCTCTTATTGGGTAAGTATTCATAGACAAGCAATCTTTCTAATCCCTCTACGCAGCAGCACAGTAGGCATACAAGATTTCGATGTTGAATTTCGGCTCCAAGTTTAACTTCATTTAAAAACTCTTTTCTTTCTTGCATAGATGTGAAGGACAATTTTTTCATGTCTATTTCTTTTCGATTTGGTGTAGTTCCTTACACAAAAGATCGGTATAATATTTTGGTAAATTATTAAGCTTAATTGTCTTTCCCCAATATGTTGTTTTCAAACTGCTAATCTACAGTCAATTGTGCCGAGAGAAGAGCCTGAATATTTCTCTATTTTAAGGTAGTAAATATCATTACTAGAAGCTTACTTAACCCAGCTTACCTTGTACACAGGGCCGAATCCTCATTCTCCAAGTTTGTTCTGATTATCAAAATTTTTAGTGGAAGCTAGTAATGTTTCCATACTAAATATTATGTGTCTATTATTATTGAGGAGTACGAGTTCTTCACCTTCATCATCATTTGTATTATGAAAATATAAAATTATATTGAACATAGTATACTTGTCTTATCTAAAGACCAAGTTTGTAATTCAACTATTAAAACCTCAAATAACTCAAATATTCAATCAAAGACACCCACACAAACACATCTAAAGCCTGGTGTAATCATATATAAAGTGTGAGAGGACACTCGGCATGTTTTACCACTTTTGCGGGGAAGGAGGAAGGGGCACAAATATTCTGGCAGAAGTTATTGTATTATGGGGGACATTATTATGTGCAAAATGGTTGGGTATTGATATTTTAAGGATTAATTTGAACTTAAACACTGTTATAGAATGGTTACATAAATTTTTTCAATTTAATCCATACATTCTTACTGCATGGATGAGGGGCATCTAGATTTTCGATTCTAGAGCAGAGCTTTCATTAAATCACATACAAGCATGTGTATTGTGAATAGAATGAGGTTGCAAACATGTTGTCAAAAAAGAGAAAAACAGCAAAAATAGTTATCATTCACTTTTGTGCATATCAACAAGTTTCAGGGTTCAGTAGTAAATGAAAGAACTATAGATATCTTATAGCATAGCATTACATAATATACATTTTGTATAAGTTGTAATGGTTTTTATTGAAACCATAAATAGATTTAGGAAATATGATATGTAAATAAAATTTTGTATTAACCTGAAATAATAAATCTGTGACAAAAATGTTTATTCGAGGAAAAAATCAAATCAGAAACAATCAATGTTAGAAGCTACCAAACACGAGGTTTAGATGGGTTACGTCCAATGCGTCCGCCAAATCCTCCAAATCAATCTAGCAGTTGCATTTAATGGCAGGTGGTTGGAATTAATATCTTCCAACACTCCCCCTTAATTCCAACCATATGAGAAATATACTATAGTACAATATACAAGACACTATACTCTTAATTGTCATGCGTGCTCATCTAAGTCTCATCTAGGCTTACAATATAATCTTGATTTTCTACAACACATAACGTACTTCTACAAAACTCAAATTTTGCCTTCCCAAGAGGCTTAGTGAATATGTCACCTACATTCTCATTTGTATTACAGTACATTAGAGAAATTTCTTTTTATTGGACCTTTTCTCTTACAAAATGATATTGTGTGTCTATATATTTTGACCTTGCATGACATACAGGATTGTTCCTGAGTTTGATGGTGCTTTGGTTGTCACATTTGATCACTGTAGGTTCTTGTTGACCTTCACCAACATCTTCAAGTATTCTTCTGAGCCATATAGCTTCACAGGTGTGACTACATAATGCTTTATATTCTGCTTCAGTTGATGACAAGGAAAATGTTGCTTGTTTCTTACTGCTCCATGATATAGCTCCCAATCCTATGTTGAAGACGTATCCAGTGGTGGATTTCCTGTCATATGGATTTCTAGCCTAGTCAGAATCAGAATGACCTGTCAATTCAACATTACAAGCATTAGTATATTCAATACCAAAATTGATAGTTCCCTTTAAATATCAAAGCACCCTTTTTGCAGCTATCCAATGGCTTTCATGGGGCTTAGCCATGAATTGACTAAGTATGCTTACTGCATAAGCAATTTCTAGTCTAGTGGTAGTGAGATAATTCATACTTCCCACTAATTGCCGATATAATGTTCCATTCACCTCTTTTGTTCCATCATCACTTCTTAATTTGATATTTTGTTCCAATGGAGTACTCACTACTTTACATCCATTCATATGAAATCTCTTTAGTACTTCATTTGTATATTTTCTTTGTGTGATTAAGGTTCTTCCATCATCTCTCCATACTTCAAGACCTAGACAATAGTGCATCTCACTAAGATCCTTCATCTCAAATTCCTATGATAACTTCATTTTTATATCTGTAATTAATTTATCAGCACTCCCTGTTATTATTAGATCATCAACATATATAGAAAGTAATCCTATATCCCCATTTCTGTCTGTTTTGACATACAAATTAGGATCATTTTTACTCTTTTTAAATCCTTGCTGAAAGAAGAATTTGTCAATTTTCTCATACCAATGTCTAGGAGACTATTTTTGTCCATATAAGGTCTTTTTTAACTTGCATACAAGATGTTCTTGACCCATTTTTACAAATCCTTCTCGTTGAACAAGATAAATCTCTTCTTTTAAGTCACCATTTAGAAAAGGTGACTTTACATCTAATTGATATAGCTTCCAATCATATTTAGTTGCTAATGCTATCATTATTCTCATTCTATTCATTTTTGCAACCAGAGCAAAGGTATTTTCATAATCTACTCCTTCTTTTTGTGAATAACCTTTTGCAACCAATCTTGCGTTATACTTGTCTATGCTACCACATGCATTAAATTTTGTCTTGTGCAACCATTTTCATCCTATAGGTACTTTATTTTCAGGTAATTCTGTTAATTCTCAAGTTTCATTTTTCATTATAGAGTCATACTCTTCTTTCATAGCTTCCATCCATTCTTTATGATTGTTGGCTTGTTCATAATTTAAGGGCTCAAAAACAGTCATTACCTGAGACATTAAGGCATAAACTTTATACCTAATGGGGGATTGAATTTGTTGTGTTGACCTTCTTAGAGGTTTATTACTTTGTGGAGTACCTTCTCCTTTTCTTCTCTGTGGAGTGCCTTCATTTCTTTGTGGACTTTGATTCCTTGATGTGTCTTTTGGAATGTCCTTGTGTTTTGGTTCTTGAGTTGATTCCACAACTTCTTCTTCTTCCTTAAAGCTTCATAAGGATACTACCATGTATTATGTTCATCTTCTTTCATTTGTTTATTTACATGCTCATGAAATATAACATCTCTTCTTGCAAAGACCTTTTGAGTACTTGAATCATAAATTTTATATGCTTTTTGATGAGTGCAATATCCAATAAAAATACATTTGATGGCTTTGGCATCTAACTTTCTCCTATCTTCTTTAGGAATATGAGCAAAGACTTTGCATCCAAATATCCTTAAATGACTAACTTTAGGCTTAAAATTGTAAAATGCTCCAAATGGTGTTTTGTGCTCAAGATACTTAGTAGTGCTTCTATTTTTAAGATATACAGTTGTATTAATGGCTTCGGCCCAAAAACTATTAGAAAGTCCTCTAATTTTCAACATACTATGAGCACATTCAACTAATGTTCTATTATTTCTCTCAGCTACTCCATTTTGTTGAGGTGTATGTGGTACTATAAATTGTTGTATAATTCCATTTTATTTGCAATATTTGATAAAAGCTCCTGAAGTGTACTCACCACCTTTAGCTGATCGAAGAATTTTAATGCTCTTTTCTATTTCCTTTTCAATCATACTCTTGAATTCTTTAAAGTATTCAAACATGTCACTTTTGTTTCTTATAAAGTACACCCAAGTGTATCTAGTGCTATCATCAATAAATATAAGAAAGTAATATGCTCCACCAAGTGACTTAGTTTGCATTGGGCCACATACATTAGTATGCACTAGTTCAAGTATTTCACGTTTTCTTCTATTTTCATGCACAAGAAATTCTTCCCTATGTTGTTTTCCTAGTGCACAACCTTCACATTCAAAGTGTTCACCCTTAATAATTGGAAGACCTTCTACCATCAATTTCTTTTGTAGTAACATTAGGTAATTATGATTTAAGTGTCCATATCTTTGATTGCAAAGTTCTATAGTTGACATGCTTGTTGATGCCAAAGCTTGATGCCCATTCTTCATTACATCTAACTTGTATAAGCCTCCAGCTCTCATTCCTTTTGCAACAACTTTGTAGTTGTCCTACACAACCTTTACCAAACAATGTGATTTCACAAATTCAACTTTTAAATGTTGGTCTGTGATAGTAGAGACTGAAATTAAGTTCTTCCTTAATCCAGGAACATACACCATATTTTGGATTTGTTTGTCTTGTCCATTAGGCATCATAACACTTATATTACCATATCCTTTAATTTCCTGTGATCTATTATCCCCTAAATAGATGTGTCCACCATTATTAATCTCATGATAAGTATCAAACCAGTCAATTTTGCATGACATATGGATTGATGCACCAAATCTATAAACCAAGCATTATCATCATCAGTTTCTACTGATAAAGCAGCATTGGACACAAACAATTTAAGATTGCTACCATCTTGACTAATTGCTTCATCTCTTTTGTTTAGAGAATTTTCGGCAAAATCACATAATTAATCATTTTTCGACGCGTTTCGAACCAACTAGTGTGGTTCATCGTCAGGACAAGTTGAAGATCCAGATCCAGATCAACGTGTTAAATAGTCTAAGCAGAGACTCAAATGGCTAAAAAGTCTAACGGCTACTTTTCCACTTAGGACCCCAGTCAAACTTCCTTTAACTGATTAATATTAAATTACTATTATAATTATGGAGCTAGGTTAACGAGGTGAAAAATAAAACAGATCCAAGGTTAATTTATTAAAATAATTCATTGATTTACTTATATTATTAATCCATTATATATA
>APFE031006774.1:112834-134526 GCA_000404065.3 Pinus taeda
AACCAAACATCTTCTTGTTTGTCTTGTGCAATGTTACATGTTAACAACACATTCTTTGGATTCTTATTTTCTTCATTTGCAAAATTAACATTCTGCCTAATATTCATGCCATTTTGTTTTTTCCTACATTCATTGGCATAGTGCCCATATTTCTTACAATAATGACATTGGACTTGGGATTTGTCATACCTTTGTCCATGAGCTTGCTGTTTGCTTGAACCTTCATCTTGGTTCTGATTGCAGCTCCTTCCGCTTGTGCTTGCAGGATAATATCTGCCTCTGTTTTGGCTTCTTCCACGACCTCTATTATTTGCTCTACCTCGGCCTTTTCTTTGGCTGAAAGACATCTGAGTCTTGAATGCTTGCTCAAAGGAGGAATCTGTTCCTCTACTCAGTCTGTGTTCATGAGACATAAGAGAAGCACTCAGTTCATCTACCGTGAACTGTGAGAGATCCTTTTTTTCTTTTATTGCTACCACAACAGCTTCAAACCTTGAGGGTAAACTTCTCAAGATCTTCTCTACGATCCTTCTTTCTTCAAGAATTTCACCATGAGATCTTATCTGAGTTATTAAGCCAATAACCTGAGTGAAGAATGAATATATTGTATCAGATTCCTTCATGCTGAGTGTTTCAAAGTCTCTCCTCAACATCTGCAACTTTGCAGTCTTCACCTTCTCCATGCCTTGATAGGCAGTTTTGAGAATATCCCATGCCTCTTTGGACTTTGTTGTTGCTGCAATCCGTGGAAAGATATGTTCATGTACTGATTGGAAGAGGACAAAGAGGGCTTTGGCATCCTTCTTCTTGTCACTCTTCAACTGGTCTCTTTCTGCTACTGTGAAAGCAGCCAATGCTCTTGCATCTGTTGGTTCACCATAACCAGTTTCTACCAGCTCCCATATTCCTTGAGAAGCAAACAATGCTTTCATTTTTATGGAGCAATCACTCTCATTTTTCCCATTAAACTGTGGCAGTTGGGAATTTGTCAAACCTGTTCCAACATCTGCCATCTTAAAAGAAAAGATGCTGACTATAAAATTAAAAAACAAGCAAAAACTTTCTCTGCTGAAAAAATCTACTCAATAAACTTCTTACAGCTCCTACAGTGAAAAACAATCTCTATTTTTGACTCACTGAGTGCCTAGACTAGCTCTGATACCATGTTGGAATTTTAATGGTGATTTCCAACAAAAAAGACCAGAGAACAACGCTCTGATACAATGGTGGAATTTTCTGCTAAATTCCTTATCAAATAGACAACACAAAACTACTCTGTTTCAGCACAAAAAACTGATAATTTCATTTTCTGGACTTGGTGTTGCAGCAACAGGATTCGGTGTTGCAGCAACGCTGATCGTGGTGTTGCAGCAACGCGATTTTTCACGTCAAGCCACTCGGTGTAACGGTAACACATTTTTTGACGCCAAGTCACTTTTTGGGCGTCAAAATTACTTATAAATTTATAGTGAGACAATTGACGCTTGGTGTAACAGCAACTAAAACAAGGGGTGTCAAATCACTAATAAACTTGCAGAGTAAAATCAAACTGTTCTTGACACTTGGTGTAACAGCAACTGAAAATCAGCAAAACAGTAAACTTGTATTCGTGAACAATAAACAAAACTGATACAGTAAACTTAGCTGTTACAAGAGGAACACTTCAGTTCCAGAAATCAATTTTCACTAACTTAGAAAATTGTAGGTTCAACACTACTTTGCATTTACAGAAGAGGCTCTATTCAGTCTTCTGACCTTCACTCTTTCTCTCAGAGTACAAAAACAGAACTACTGTTCTTTTCTGCTTACGCTGCCTCTGTCGCACTTGAAAACATAACTACTGTGCATTACATTTATAGGAAAATAAAAATCTGATTAAACAATAAACTAATCAAAATATCTGCTAATGTTTATCATTGTATTTATTACAGAAGGCGGTGATGCCTTTTTTTTCGGTGGAAATAAGTCGGTTGCAGGGGAATTAATTTCTGCACTTTTAATGTTCATTTAAAGTGCAAAATATCAGTGGACTTTTGTGGCTTCCAGATAACTGCTGAAATCATATCTTTATTCAGCATTTATGTGATGCAGTTGGAATTAAATTCCAACAGATGCGAATATGAAATTGATTGCGTATGACAAACAAGTTGTGCGGTCTTTACTGGATATATCTCTAGTGCACTGGACTAGGCCGTAAATATTTTGAGGCGACGAGTCTGTAGTACTCAAAGCAGAGCATTTTGTTTCAAGTGCTACTTCAGCTGATAATTTGTTTAAGAAATCTTTAACATCTGCCTGGAAGTTTTTATTTGGAATATAGACACCTGTGTGCCCCCTGAAGTCCTCAGGGTAAATAGACCCTATACTTGTGTCCATTTTTCTGATGAAATAGTAGTTTTCATAGCATAAGAAGCATTCAAAAGGCCAGATACTGTGAACAATTGCATATTGTGAACAATTGTAGCATATTGTGAACAATTGTAGCATTGGTCAACTGTCATGTCTTCTCCGCATTGGGGGAGGGCATATACTTTGTGAGGACTTTGGCCATACACAGAGATGTTAAACCCTGTTTGCATTGCACCTTGAACAAGCCTTTCAAACACTATATTCAGATTGCTCTCAGACGTACTCCCTTCAGTATATTCAGAGCTGCCAGTGTAGTTATGTGTGAGCGTCCCTGTGTCTGCGTTGCAAATCTATCCATGAAGTGTAATATTAACAACAACAATAATTAAACCGATCAGGAGAGAGGACGCAAAATCTCTTCCATGGATGCTGAATGCCATCGCACAATGGAGAAGTTGCACTGCACAGGCATACCAAAACTTAACTCTCCCTTCCCCATGTGATTCATCTATATGAACGATGTCATGTCGCATCAACAAAGACTTATATTTATCATATTATGTGAATTATAATATCATGTACTCAGTTGGTCAATGGTCAATGTTTAGTTTAACCGTATTTCTTTTGTGTTGTTTTGGTAGAGAATTTTTACGAGAGCTACTTGTATTTATTATTATTATTAATGATAAAGAAAAGTATTCATATATAAATTAAACATATATATAATGCCTAACAAAATTTTTAACTATAGAGATTCAGTTTATTTTATTATGGAAATTTTTTGTAAATTAATCTTGTTACAATTATTATGGGCAATACTTTGTTTATCAATACCACATGTCCAACTAGAGACATAACAATTTTCATATGACGATTTTTTAATTTGAATTTTATAGGGGTCAATTTTTTTAATAAAATGGAATTTAATGAAAAAAGAGAAAAAAAACATACCTATTTGAAAATAAATCTAAACCTTTGATTTGTGTATACTACCAAAAATATTTTAGAATATTCATATCTACCATCCACATAATAATTATTAATAATTAAATTAAATTATTAAATCTCCATTCCAAATAAGCATGATTATCCATCTTTCAAATTCTAAAACTTATAAAATATATTATCATAATATATCATTATATAATTACGCTGTAAGGCGTTTCCTTTTGAAAACCACTCTCCAGATTGCCACAGTGTACTTGTTTGCAATGTACGATTTTATGTTAGACGATCAAAAAATCCTAGGCCACTAAATTGAAACAGTTATCAAAATAGTTATAACAACCTTCTTCGGTTGGGGAAAATGATAAAGTGACACATTTTCATCTAAACTTGCAGCAGAGAGAATCGATTTGAGATCCTCGCTCACAAATTCATGCAGCTCATCAAAACCATCATGGAATTGAAGTTACTTTACATTTCCATCGTTTGTGGGCATGCTTTTGTAAAGGGATTCATTTGCGCGTTAGCCCTTGACGCTCACCAATGTGATGATGGAATATCAGGCTTGGCTACTCAACTTGGCTCATTGAGTTGCAAAGGAAGAGAGAAGTGGGAGAAGGAGCCTTGGTCATGATGGAGATGGGACACAGTTCCTAAACCAACTTCACCCCATGAAAACTAAACCAAGTGCCCAGATCGCTCAGAGATGGAGAACGTGACTAGCTGCTTGCTTGCTTTTACTAGCTTTTTCTTACTTGTAGGCTGGTCGAAGAAATCACTTGAAGCGATTGGTGGCGGTTCACTATAGTCTGGTAGGATGATCCTTTGTTAAAAGCAATATGTATTTCCTGGTCTCCTCGAAGATCCGACAAGCTAGCTTCTTGACCGGGTTTTCCTTACGACACCAAATATTTCCCAGCGTCCATCATACCATAAAAATCATTCCTTCTAAGGCTCAAGAAACCCTTTGGAAACCCTTTGCCATCACAAGGAAGAGTAAAACATATATGCAACAATGGAGAGATCCACGCTTTCAGGGAAGAGCTTCTTCTTATATATTGACCCCGCAACAGGTTGAAAGGGCCTAAATCATTCTTTATTCATGATTTTTTAAATCCTCTATTTTTTGGTATTAATAAAAATTTCCTGTGTATTTGGCCAGACAAGCTGAGGTCCATATATTACCACCATTACGACTATGATCTGCCTATTGATGAATATGGTAGGCAAGAGTTGGTGATGCCAAACTTTGTTTTGCAATTAAAGATTGTGTGGGGTCTAGGAACCCCCATCCCCCACTTGTTATTTTTTTTTTTTGTAACTTTTCTTGAAAAACCTACCCCTGGGTTGCAATGAGCATTGCAAAACAAGTATGCTTCAATTATCCTTCCACAGTCAGAAAGTTAGGAACTTTTGTAAGTCCATATTTGTATTTTCTCCTTTTATTTGAAACAATTTCGTACTCCGTAACCATTGAAGTGCATACTTCGATATAGGATTGGCTTAATGGATGTATAGGAACTTAGACTCAAGATTATTATAAATGGGAGTTTACAAAAAAAGATAAGTTGATTACACAAGCTGAATGCTTTCCAATTAGGAAGGGGGTTCTAGTGCAAATCCATGGATTATGGTACTAATGTTTTCAATAATATCAATTTCTTGTCTTGTGGGCTCTGTCTAGTTTATGGCTGCTATCTGCTATAGATCCCAACTAAGACATATCATTCTTTGGAATTCTCAAGATCCATGCATCCTTTTTCTTACAATGAGAGTAAATCATTCTCACAAGACATTAATCCCCCAAGAAATTAAGATCATAATTAAGTCATATCATTCTTTGGAATTCTCAAGATCCATGGACCCTTTTGCTATCCATTTGGAGATTCTATGATCAAACAACTTATTACAAGTTACAGTAAGAGAAAAGCATTCTAACAAGATGTATCACCCCCCAAAAAATTAAAAAACAATGTTTCAACATTTTTCAGTACTGTATAAAGGCCATGGCCAACTCAACTCATATGTTAGATGGAAGAATAACACTCGAATGTTATCATGATTGATGTCTTTTAGGATTAGCCAAGGCTTCACAGTTAGGTTTTAGCTTTCAAATATATTTGAACAATGAATTTACTAAAGATTAAACCCTACATAAATTCATTAATCTATACACTTTGTTTCAACTTTACCACAACAATAGAAAAAAAAAATTATAACATATAACAAAACTTCAACATAAATATGTTATAGTTCTTTTCTGCATCTCAAGCAAAAAATATTTGCCATTTTTCTTATTATTATTGGTAAATAGATCAAATTACAACTTTTGAAAAATGAAGTTTGAAATGGGTCGATTTGAAACTTTGATTTTTTCCAGATCGAGGAATTTATTACATTTGATAAATCTCAGAGAAGCCTTTACTACAAGAGGCAATGGTACCATGTTAAAATATCCACTGCAATCATGAGTAAAGCATGATTACTGCTTACTCTATCTTTCTCAAACCTTGGCTTGTAACTAATGACACCAACAACAAGCTTAAGAGAAGCAGGGTGAGAATGCACAGGCCCTCCTCTGCGTACCTCGAGAGGCTAACAACCCTCATAGCGGGTGGTTAGCTCAGGCTGTGAACTGGGACAATATTTAAGCTTATCAAGGATGTTAGAACCCAAGACCTTCACTAATATTTCTCAACCATGTTTGGAAGAAAGTATGTGAGGCTTTGCACTTAAACTATTTATTGGGTAAAGTTTACAGGATGGAGAGAGTGTCTCTACATTCTATGTGCATGTTTAGAAGAAAGAATGTGAGGATTTCCACTTAAACTATTTTTGGGTAAAGTTTATCGCATGGAGACAGTCTCTCTATATTCTATGAGAGAAATTTTCTGGATGCCTGTGTGGAGAATTTTTAATTCTGTTCAAAGTTTAGGTGGAAATTCCACTTATCATCAAAAACCCTAAAAAGGTGTAGCTGATGTAACCTTCTCAACAAAAACAAAAAGAACCCTAAAAAGGTGGAGCTGATGTAACCTTCTCAACAAAAAAAAAAACAGTGCTACTCTCTTGCTACTTTCTAATTGAAAATTTTTACCTCTTTTGCAAGTGAATAACATTCAAGATAACTTGAACTTCTATTTTGTGTTTGCTAAGGCCCACCCAATGATTTTCCCTAGATTGTAATCATAGTGTTCGGCACCAATAGAGGCCTACAAAAGAGCAAGAACCAAATATGATGCAGGTCCTTATCTTCCTAATAAGGCGTTGAAATCACAGGTCAAAGACTAGGGACCAAGCTAGTAAAGCTTTTCAAGAACAAATAAATCTAGTGCATATCCTTATCTTTAAAGGATCAAATTTTCATGATTAATTCTGCGAGCTAGAAGGCCAATCAGAGGATTGCAATCCATATACAAACTTAAGTTTGAATCCAAATGAAAACCTTCAATCAAGTTATTTGTGATATATTATAGAAAATTCATAAGTTGCTGATGAAGGCCTCCATAGAGTTACATCATTCCATAGCCTTATGAACTACCTATCAAATAGGCCACTGCACATACTAAATAGTTCAATATGGTCAACAGTGACTGAACCAACATCTCTAAGACATTCCATAGGATTTCCCCAACAAGGTCTACAATGGAATGGAGGGCAGTACACAAATAACCTAAAAATTCAATAAACACAGTACCCAACAGTCACAATATAGCGCTGATTTCTTCCTGAATGAAGCTCATACACCCAAGTACTAATGCAATAAACAAATCTATGAAACACCCAATCATATATTCCAAAACTATGGTAAGCCCCTGCATTACCTTTACCAGAATAGAAATAATTAATGCTCCAGGGACTGCCAATGCCTGAATTAAGGCCACTGATATGAATTCTATGATTGTAAACACATCAAATGATGACAAAAGTATTTAAGGTCAACGGTGCATAGGGGTGATAACTGGAATCTCCATCCCACCAATCCATATGGGTGACACTGTCGATGACCACCACCCTATGCGGAACCTTGTCAATGACATGGAGTTCACATGTGGATGACACAACAATCATAATATAAAAATGACCAAGTAGTAGTTAATGATGTTCTTTCTCCATCAACCTAATGAAATGTCACACTAAAATTTTATAGTTTAATGGTTAGGAATGTCATTGAAAATTTGAAAAGTTCGTTACATTTTTAATGAAATTTTTTTGCCATAATTTTATATTAAAATATATAAAATTACGAGAAGTTAGTTAATCATTATTCCATAAATTTAGATGAGGTGTTTTGAAAGTTAGATTGTTTTGGATTCACTAAATATAATTTGAATGGTACTGGATAGTCCACTAAACATTAAAGATGGTAAGGGAAAGTTTAGCAAACACTGGGTAGTCCACTAAACATTACAGATGGCAATGAAAAGTCTAGCAAACATTGAAGTTTTTGCTTACATAGTTATATTATTAGCACTTGCACCATATGTTGCAAAAGAAACGTCGTAAAGCATAAATTAAGGAATAATGGCGACATAGGAATAGACAAATCTAAATATGATGCATAGATGTAAAAGAAATGAAATTCTATGGTTGACCATGGTTAACCATGTATCTATGTAAATGGCTTAATAATGGTGACATAGGAATAGTCAAATCTAAATAAGATGCATAGATGTAAAAGAAATGAAATTATATGGTTAACCATGTATCTATTTAAATGACTTCAATTTTCGCTGTTCTTTTCTATGACTAGAATATCTCCACGTCACAAAGACTACATTGTTGTGCACCTTACCTTCCCTCCAAGCATAAGGAAATCTTAATGAATAACTCACAATATTTAGTTATGCATGATTAAAGGGTCATAGTCTCATGGAAAACCCCCGTTGGAATCGATCCACTCAATTTTTTTTTGTTGAAATGGCTTGAATCATCAACAACATAACCACAAGTTTAAGATAACAAGGTATAAATCTCAACTTTTCTAGGACTCTGATTTTGTATATGATACCACCTCTCCACTTTGCGAGGACTCTCATTCTGTACTTTATCAATAAAGTGTAAAAATCAATGAAGATGATCTATTAGACAATAGAACCTAGTTTATGATAAAAACGAAACACACTTTATGATAAAAAGGAAACAGTAGTAAAGAAACAAAATTTCATAAAATGTTGACTTATTTCTTGTATGTTATTGTTTCCTATACCATTGCCTTATGGAGTTTTATTTGCAACATGTGGTGCAAATTCTAGTTTAACTTATTTTTTTATTATTTGCTAGGTTATGTGAGTCTTAAGATGACTCATAAGAGTTTAACATGACTCTAATTTTGCCCACATTTTTAAATAATGACAAAATGTCTTAACAAAATACCTTATCACCGGGACATCATTTAATTCATATTATGATAGATTAGTTAATTTTATTAAAACTTATAGTATATATAGTATTTTTTTGGCTTAGTCTAATTTTAAAAAAATTAATTGAATGATGATAAATTATAAATTATGTTACATCAACCTACGTTATTATTTATAATTCTTAATTTTTTTTAAATATATAAAAGTACATTTTATATAAATTATATTTCTTATCATCATTCTCATTCGTCTTTGAAAATCGAGGCAAATTTATTGACACTCAAAGCTGATGATATGCGTTGGTAGCAACCTTTATTTTAATTTTAATGTTTTCACTCGCTAATGGCTACTAAAATAGTGATTTTTTATTTATGTTTTGTAAAATTTATGGGGACACAGAATGTTTATATGCGTTTGTAGCCACTTTTATTTTAATTTTAATGTTTTCGCTAACTGAGGGCTACTCAATTAGTGATTTTTTATTTATTTTTATTGAGTCGAATCTTGATTGAAAATTTAAATATTGGCTAATGGAAAAGTTAGATGTAAAAATAAAATTATAAATATGAGTATTATTTACAAATTTAGTTTTAGTAATTTTGTGATTTTATAATTATTATTTAAGAGAATTATTTAAACAAAACAATATTTTAGAAAAACTTAAATAAAATAAAAAAAATTATATTTTAAATTTTATATAAAAAATTATTATTTTATAAAGGTAAATATTAATTTGAATATTATTTTTTTAAAATATATTTTTTTTAATATACTTTAAAAATTATTGTTTTTTTAAGATGCATTCTACACTCTAGTTTCAGGAAGATGTGTGATTTTTTTCTTGGCTCAACCTTCAGTTGACATATGTTTTTTTAAAATAAAAATGAAATAGTTTTTAAATAAAAACAATCTCAATATATTTATGTGATTAGTTTTAATTAAAAGTCTTAAGTTGACATATAGCCCTTTTAAAATTAAAGTTAAATAGATTTTAAATAAAAAAAATGTCACATATTATTAAAAACAAAAATAATATACTTATGTGATAAGTTTTAATTAAAAGCCTTATAAAATATCAATTATCTAACTTTCATTATGTTCATTAAGTTTGTTGTTAGAAACAAAATTGACTATATCTATTTGGTTAGTTTTAATTAAAAGCATTATAAAATATCAATAATCATATTGCTCGCTGAATTTGTTGTTGACATTACAACCTAGAAGATATTAAAAAAAAATTACTCTCTCTCAACCATAAATATTTAGATATTAATGTGGAATAAAATAATTTATATCTATCTATCTATCTATATATATAATATATATAATATATATATATATATATATATATATATATATATATATATATATATAATTCTTATATATATATATATATATACATAATTCTTATATTCTTTTAAAGTATTTCAATATAGGTAAAATGTCTATATTAACTAATTTATTTCAATATCTAATTCATTTCTTTTTGTAAATCTGTGCATAGAGATTCATTAATCAAAGGGAGTTTACAATACTTGCCTGAAGGAGAGATTTTTATAGAGAGACCAAAACCAAACTGTAAGGAGACATCTAGGTAAACAGAGTAACAAAAACAAAAGTATCACCCAACATGGGGTTGGTTTTCATATTTACTTTTTTTCCTTTAATTTTTAGTTACTTTGACCCACCCATTTGCTGAAGGAGTAAGCACAACTCATTGAAGAATTCCTTGACAAGCTACTATTTTGTCCTTATCAGATTCAGAGGAAACTAATTTGCAGGCTCGCTTTATCGCTCCCAACAAAATAGTAGTAGTATTTATTTCTTTGCAAATGGTTAAACTTTTATTCTCCTTACTCTCCTCGTAGTCCTCATTCGAAGAGATCATTTCATCATTTAATTCACTGTCCTCCTGATCTGAAGATGAGAAGTCATCTTCCTCCATAAGGGGCGGGTTGCTTGACTTCCAAGTCTTAGATTTAGTCTTTTGTTTTACTAGCTTTTGAGTGAAAGAGTTATGTAGGTGTCATGTTTGATGGTAGAGGTGACAACGAAAAGTCGTGTTCTTATAGCCCAAGAGCTAGATCCAGTGGAAATCACCTATTCTCAGGTTGATTTTGTTAGGTAAGCCTTTGCTAATGTCAAGTTCTACACAGATCCTACCGTAAGTATAAATTCCACTTTGGCCTTGTGCAAGATATGTGGCTAGGAAGCGACCCAAGATGTTTATGATGCTTGTAATCATTGAATCATGATATAAATGCACCGACAAGTTTGGAAGTCAGACCTACATCGGAAGCTCTATGATTACTGTCATATAGGGGTTGAAGTCTAGGAACCAAGGGGTCATGAAAATTCCTCGTTTCCCAAAAACCATGGGCCTTTAGATAAAGCACTATGACAATCTTCCTGATGGGAAAACACAACTATGAAGAAGCCCTTAGAATAGAAGAGAAGCTTGGACGATCTAGTCCAATTAGACAATATTCATTTGTAAAGATTTGTTGTTTGAGGCCATAGCCCATTGAAGTGGTAGATTAGGCCATTCTCTGGCATTAGCTTATTAAGGTCTTCCAGATATGGATGGGAAATGTTAACAAATGGAATAGCCTTCGATCTTTCCATGATAAATGGACTAGGTACATCCTGGGAACCTCATCCTCATAATCCAATCAGGGTTACTTCAAAACCCTTGCTCTATGCCCTAATTATCAATCTAGTTTACGATGAAGGATTGGTTAAGTCTGGTTATGGAGATAGGGCTTACTAGGCCCTAACCCAACAGGGTTATATAAGAAATTTTTTTCTTTCTTTTTTTGTAATATGGTCATATTGTCTTAATTATTAGGCACAATCACACGGTTGACTGTAGTTTCTTTTGAAACAAGTCTAAACAAAATGTAACCATACATTTGTTTAAGTTACGTGAAGCTTTTATCAATTCTCCTAATTTTATGTATGATATTGTAATTTAAAACTGGGCCTTTTACCATGGTCAGGATTCATGCATGTTGTTTACTCGCATAGTTTTATATGTTGAATATGTCATTGTATAGTAAGGTTTTGGTCCAGAATTGATACTTGTGGTTTACTATAATTTTTTCCTCGTATATGCTTTACCAATGTTAAATTCCAGTATTGTATTTGTCTCCACATGCGTGGTGCATGAAAATGTATTTAATTTTTTTCTGTATACAATCAATACCTGCAAGTACATGTATATTATTTTGTTTCATATATATTTAATCATTACTAGGTCTAGAGCTCTATCTGGCCCCTTATATCTATGGCAATGAAGATGGCATGGTGCTTTTAATTACTACATGATTTTCTTTTACTTTTCCCTTTCCTCGATGGCTAATTTTTTTTTATGTCCGACTAAGAAAACATCCTGGGTATTTCGAGACTAGTCTCTCAACCCTTAAGGTATTTTAATTAGGTTACTTAGAATCTAGGTTGCCTAGGTGGAGCTCTCAATCGTAACCTCTTGCCAACCGGGTTCCCCTTAAATCTTTGTTATGAATTTTCTATGAAGGTTAATAAGTATAATGGTTTTCTTTTTCTCTCTCTAATTTTTTTTTTTTTAAATAAGTACTTTATTACTCGACATTTTTGTTGAATATAACCATGTTACATACATCACATAGTAATTATTTCATGCAAATGATCATGCTACACAAGAATTATTCTTTCTGCACACCATTATCAACATTGGTTTTGATAAATAAAGACCAACTATTAACTGCTACACAAGCTATAATCCAAGAATAAAATTAAACCAAAAGTAACACTATTGTACAAAGTTCACTATTAATATATACAAAACTCCTAAGAAACTTTTATGTGTCTGTCTTGACTGGTTGTTTAGCACCTAAGAAGGCCAAGCCACCCAACCATGAGTCTGGCAATGACATCCAGACTCTCCCCTAGCTTCCTTGCTCGAGACAGTTACAGTATTCAACTACTGAGTTAATCCATTTTGAACCTCAAGACTTACTAGTCCAACTCAGAATTACCCATTCTCAAGGTTTCTTGTTCGAGGGTTCCACTAGTTTAGTGTCCAGGTCAAAAACACCTCAAACCTGGCAAAACTATGCCCCCTTTCTAAAACTTCTACATTGATTCTATTCCTCAAGTTTTTCACTTCTTCGTTCTGTCAATCCTCTAGCTAACTCTTAGCCATCCCCCGTCTTTCCCCTAGTGAGATTGGGTTTTCCTTCTTTTCCCTTTCTCTAGGAAGACAACAAGTGATAACTATTTCAACTTTTTGGACATTTGGAGTTCATTACCCTTGGTCTCTTTTAATATTTTTCAAACACACTTTTTTATATTTGTAATCAACAAAGTTTATTAAAAAGTTCCACTAGGTTCTTCCACTGGGCCACAAGTTCCAACCAACATACAAAAATCAAAAGTACTAAGATAATTAAAATAAAAGTAACCATAGTAACTTGTGTATCATGGGGTGTTACATATGAAGACTGACACTAGTTACATTCTTCAACACCATTGATAGAAGACTTCGACTTCTCCTACCTTTCTGGTTTGTGGTCTTCCTTAAACCACTAGATTTAGTGTTTGCATCTAGCCATCGGTTTTTATTTACCTTCATATTTTAGCTCTCTTCTTGGACTCGCTATACCCTTCAGACTGGTGAACATTGGAAGCATAATCTTTAGGGGATTATGTAAATTGTAATATTCACTTGTGTGGAAATACAAAACCCACAAGTGAACGTGAAGAGTTATGAGAAGTCCAAGAGACCTCTTGGAATATGAAACCAAGTGACATAATCTTTTGTATTTATGTGTATCATATGAATAATATTTAAATGCCATGTTTATCTAAACCTTCAAAAGGGCCAGATGCAAACATGAAAATGGAACCATCCATGAAGGATCAAGTCAATGAGAAAAGACAAAAAGTGTATTTCTTCTGAAATGTGATGATAAAGATAGGGAGATGGTTACATGATAATTTCGATGTATTCATTGTTATTATAGTGAAGATATAATAAATTGATTTCAATTTATCATTATTTTTAAAATTTTATGTAGACCATAATGAGAATTTCTTTAAATGGAGAAAGAAAGAGTTTAAATTAATTTTAAAAAAATTCATATAATCAATTCAACTTTGAAATTTCCTTTGGTCTAGCTCAAATTGTGAAAAGGATAATTTTTTATGATCTCTGTCAAGTTCATATCTTATTTATGACATGACTAATATTTATGATGATCCCATAAATTAAGAATTTAAAATATTAATAATTAAAAGCATTAAAAGAAAATGAATTATTGGAATTGTAAATATGAGTGGTTGAGATAAAGGATAAATGGTTAGGATCTCTATCCAAATTCAAATATTATTTATGATATATGATGTCTCGCTAAGTTAAACAATAAAGATATTGAGAATTAAAAATATTAAAAGAAAATGTTATTAAAATTGCAAATATCAATGGTTGAGATGCCTAATTAGATTTAATTGCAAATTTCACCAATAAATATGTAATTAAATATTGATATTAATTTGTTGAAAAAATGAAAAAGTTAGAATATTCATTAAATTAAATATTTAAATTTTAACACACACACACACACACACACATATAAGAGAGATCAAAATATGTAAAAAATATAATAATATTTTAATTTTTCTTATTTTCAAAAACTTGTTTGATATCTTAACCATTCCTCACAATCAATATACTAATATATATTAGATACATTTACATATTAAAATTTTTAAATATTCAACCTAATTTAAACTTGTTATGATTTACATTTTTCTTAATTATTTTTATTCAAAATTCAATTAAAATATTCAAAAATTAGTTGGAATTGTAAAATTAATAATTGAAATTGCACAATCTAAAAATGATAATTTTTAAAAATATTCAATATATTTATATTTTCAAAAATATAATTTCATTAAAATTATATAACAAAACTCCAATCTTATATATATATTTTTTAAATATAAGTATTTTTTTTTTTAAATTTTTTTTAGCTTTCATTTATTATTATTATTTTTACTAATATTAATTTAGAAAAAATTAATAAACAACTTTTCATATTTACTCTTTACATATGCATAAGATTATACAATGCATCTAGATTTCATCTCACACTTTTTAAGTTATTGTGTAAATCATATATTATAAATTATGTTTTTGTGAAAATACATTATTAACCATAGGAATAGGAATATAATAGTTTTAATTTTTAATTAAAAAAAAATTATAATATATTTTTTATAATTTGATTTAATTTAATTTTTTATCTTTAGTAATATGAGTTTTTACTTTTATTATGGTTATTGGGTGTACTATTAAGACACTCTATAATGTGAAAATTATTTGTTTGAAATTCCATAGATCGAGCTATATATTAAGAGCTGGTGTGACCAAGCCGGGTGCAATCTTCAAGTGATTTTGATGACTTAAATGCCCCTGAATCATAGTTCTCAAGAGAAAGATTAAATGTGTAATCATCTCATAACTCACAACTTAAGAAACAAAAAAAAATATAAATTTTAACTTTCATTTCTAATCAATTTAATGATACATTTTATCTTTTAATATTCACATAATGAAAAATATACTTAGAATTTATCATACCTTTACAGCTATTCAAAAACTAAAATATCTCAATTTAGTATAATTTTCAAATTCCAAAAATTATATAGAAATCATAATGATATATTTTTTTATTAGTCAATCCATATTGTAAATTAATTAATATTAACAAATTGTATTTTAAGCAAAAGTAACCAAACCATTGATGATCAAATTTAATTACAAACACACTAATGTAATTATTATTATTTAATTGATGCTTTAAATATTCATTATTGTATAAATTGATTACAAACACATTAATTTGATTATTATTAATTAATTGAGCTCTTAAATATTCATTGGAAACCATTTAAACATATCATAAATTTAAGTCATTTTAAATTACTAAACTCAACTTATTTTAATAAATTATAGAAAATATTATAAATAAAAAAATTAATTTACAAATTTGATATGTTTCAGAATAATTTAAATTATTGAATTCAATAAAATTAAAAATACATATTTACAATTATATTTTAATAATATTTATTAACTACCCCTGATTGGGGTGATAATGGCTGCGATCAGGACAATTAATACGAAACGGGTGAGGGATGATGACGAGGTAAATGGGATTTGGGTAATGATGAAGGCAGACAGAAAGATCAGTAGAAAGGATATTATTCCAAGGTGGAGCTGCGATGAAGTAATGAAAGACGAAGTTGGTGGAGGTAGTGATGCAGAGATGGGACATGGGTACGATGGCACAGAAGGAGAACGAAGGGAGGTGGGTGGTCATGAAAACAGCAGGTGGCAAGAGAATCTGGAGAAGAGAAATGAGGAGAAATCATAAAGGAGGGAGGAGGGGCAAAGGAAGGAGTCTGTTTAATGAAATTTCATAGAGTTCACAAAGAGACAGGGTGGTGAAAACTCTGGTTAAGTCCACAGAAAGGCAGAGGAGGCGGAGAGAACAACCAAGCAACACTGAAAGGAGGAAGCGAATGGATACAAGGAGGAGAATGAGAAACGAAGCGGACGAGGAAAGCAGAGGTAGGAAAAGTCTCGAAAAGAATCGATGCTAGGGAAACTACAGAGAAGTATCAGATAGTTCAGGACGAGACTAAGGACGAAGTGGAAATGTTTGATTCCGACCAAGACAGATCTGAGCAACCAAGAAGTAGTGTATTGAAGGATGAGAGGCAATCAAAGGACAAACCACAGGAAGAAAGGAAGTATGGAGATAGGCGAGGCAAAAGGCGAGAGGAGGGAGGCGACCTCAGGAGCACTTTGGGTCTGAAAGGTTTGGGAGGCAGAGGAAATTATGTGACTAAAGGAAGAGCAGGACGGGGACGAGGCCGACGCAGTAGTGGAAGAGGATGGTCAGAAGCGAAACAAGAGAAATGTGAATCATTACCAGCAAGAAGATATAGAAAAACGTTGAAGAAGAGGATATAGTTTGCAGAGCAAGCCTATAGTGAGAATACTAATGAGGATATTAGAAGAATAATACAATAATTGGAGGAAGAAGCCACTCAGGCTCAGTTAGAATCAGAAATGGAAGATTGGGAATACCTGCTACCGGATCCACGGAATACCAGAGGCCACATGACACTGTATAAACAAGCCTTTCATGTATATTGGGTTATGAAAAGGTTGTTGTCTAAGGCTATGGAGCAGGTTTCCATGGAGATGGCTGAACTGGCATAGGGAAATCCTAATTTGAAGAAAGAAATGTAGAACATTCAGGTCACTCTGATAATGTAGGACAACAAACTGGAAGAGATACAACAGCAAATAAAGAATATCAATACGGGAATAAAGAAAGAAGATGATCAGCAGGAAACCATGGCTGGTTAATATTTGGAGATATGTATAATCTTTCCATAGTTTTTTGAATGCCGAGGGATAGTTTTTGGCTTTAGTTTTAGTTTACTATGCAAATAAGAACCAATAGTAATCTTTTTGAATGTTTAGTATACTTAGCCTGGACAAGAAGACTTAGTATTTTTTGTTTTTGGATGGCTGTCAAAAACTTAAGGTGGCCAACAGACCCGGTTTCCCTTCGGGGCGGGTTGAGGTCACCATGAAAATGTACTAGTTTCAATTTGAATTAATGGAAAACGTATGGTCCCTCCTTAGCTTACAAAAAAAAAAAATATTTATTAACTAATTAATTATTATCACTTTTACTATATATATTGCACAACACACTTATTATAAAGTAATATACAATTTAGTCATGAGATACCATTAAAATTCTTAGAGACTCACACAAACATTTTATTAAACAAAAAATTGTGATTGATTGTGAGGAACTATTTCTCTAAACATTATGAATCACAAAAAATCAGGTTCACAAATAATTGTGGAATTTTATTAATCGAAATATGTTGCCAAAGCTCACAATAAATTGACATCTAAAAAAACTATAGCTTTGGTATGTTTTATAGTAATTTGGACAAAAGCTAGAGCCTCTAGTGAAAGAATAAATTAAGATCTATATATTCCAAAAGCTTCAAATAATATAAATTCTATAATAGACACCAAAAAAATTACATACTATAGATAACATTTATTTTATCATGGATAAGGAACATCAATACCCCCCTAAAAAGAATCCTAGTCTACTCCTCGTATCGAGGCATTCAAGTAAGGAAAGACTTGGTTCATCTGCAAATGCTTTGGAGTGACAAAATGAATGGAGGAGGGTGAGGAGCAAAAATTCGAGAGCTATGTAGCTTTACCACTTCTAATTGGTTCTTAAATCAATCCAATTCATCCTTGAATTGATGTCAATGTTGAATCAATATATCCATTGTGATTATGAGCTCAGTTGTTAGCTACTCAATTTAAATTTGTAGATGGCAAATGGAGTCATGGAAATCGTCAGAGATCATATTAGAGACCAAGAGGGAGATTCCTCCCATACTTTCAGGCATGGTATGCCATGGATTTATTGGAGAAAAACTGAAATAGAGTGAAATACTAGAGGAAGAAAAAGATGTCTAAACAGAGTTGTTTTGAGAGGTAATAGACACCCCAAACTACCATAGGTGATAAAAAATGTGAAAAATCCCCCATCATCATAAAAAGCTTGGTCCTTCTCATGGAGCTAATATGAATTTTCTAACTTAGGAACTTGTCCTTGATAGCTAATGAGATCTACCAAGCAACTCCATTTATTATATAATTCATGTGTGCTAATATTACAACCCATGGAAACCATCGAGAGTAGGTATTATGCTAATTCTCCACTTTTTTCATCCATCATATGACATCTCATGAAATTAATTCTATAATGGAATGGGATGCGTGTATATGTGAGAGTTAATTCGTATCGAGCCCTATGAACATGTGAATACTATATTGGCTACAGAATTAGTGTTAGACTTGAGGTACCTGTGCGCATGAAGGAAGTTCACAATCAAGAGGAGGAAATCCCCAATCGAATATGCCTAAAGGCTAATATTAGCTTGTGATATCAGGTGGTCAAGAATGTTATTAAGTGTCGAATCAGGTTCTTTTAATCACTAATGAATCATAGAATGTCATGTTTTATGCTGGTTTCTAGGTTCAATCCTTGAAACAGTGAATACGATTTCACTAGGTTTCTAGTGACTAGACCTAAACTCCAAGAAAAATAAAGTATGCATTTTCCTCTAAGGCATAGAACTACCCACACTCCACCCCCCATCGTTGACATTACCCCATGGTTCCACTTAGCAGCTCCATTATAATAGAGGACATAAGCTTCTTGCTTCTTTAACCATATTTGAGAGTATTTATCAAAAGGTGAAAAATCCAAGGAGGATTATGACCAGAGGAAAAGGGTTAATCAATCATTAAATCAAGCTTTTTTTGGAGGATCTAACAATTTCTTGTTAGAAAGTAAAAGTTGTGATGTTATGAGATGCTTTTTTAATAATGACCTTGCTCTCAATGCTACTTCTATTAAATGACTTTGAAGATCCTAAAAATAATCTATTTCATTCCAACTAGACTTTTCAATGAACACATTTTTGAAGGTTAACCCATACCCTCCTGAAAATTGACTTTTAAAAGAAAGAACTCAACTATAGCTTTAGCCAAGAACCAAAGAATTGGTTCACAAAGTCAGGTCATTGAACTCGATAAGAAAGACCACGGATAGAGATTTTCCATATTGATTTTGAAAAATCACAGGTATGTTGATATTTCAGAGTAGAGGTGACACAATGCACAAATTGAAGTCCCTTAGATGCTACTTTTACTCATATTTTCTATGGTAAGATTCCTTTTCTGGGTTAAGGTCCAATAAAAAATGTTGACCTCTATAAAACCATCCAAGTTTCATATCTTTGAAAATATGATTAATTATGGAGAGATTCCAATGGAATAGCATTGGAATTTGTATTCTTAGTTAACTCAATGATCCAGGTGGATATTTTTGGCCACCCTCCTACTCCACCTGGACCCCCCACACTATCCCTTTCAGTTTTCCAATTTCCTTAGTTGTAGCATAATTTACTATTTTTGGTAGTTTTTGAGGTCCTAAATTTCTAGATCCATTTCGAGCCCCTAAATGAGGTTTTTACGGAAAACAAAGAGACTTCTAAAATCCACTTAGGCCTATTCCTCAATATTTTCGAAACGAGGTATTATGATAGCCAAATAGAGATCGTATGCCAAAGTTATGACCCCCAGAAATTGATGTACCAATTTAGCCAAATAGGGCCCACAGTTTTGGCGCTTCATCTCCTAGGGTTAGGTTTTTGATGTTTAGGGCTTTCCATGTTTTATCAATAATAAATAGGCCTTGGAGGCTCATTGTAACACAATTCATAGGCATGTAGCCGCCACTTCTCTTCTCAGAGATAAGCTACCATCGCCAAAGCTAGCTTATTTCCATTCTGTTTTTAAGCATATTTCATTATTCTGATATTAATGAAATGAAGTGTTATATCTGCTGCATTTCTGTATTTATGGTTATATCTATAATTTTTTGTGTTCCTATTTAAGTTTGGATTAGTGGTATTAGAAGGGTCTACTCTTTCTCTATTTTTCATTGCATGTCCCCAATGAGGTTAGGGTGTAATGAGTTAGTGCTTGATCTGGTTAAGCCTTTGCAAGACCAGCCTCGCAAACCCTGATGGTCTCACATGAACATAGTTATCGATCAAACTAGAAAGCGAACTAGTACAATTTTGTTTGAGGTAGCAAAAAATCACCCGATTTTGAAAAGTGGTGATGTCGAAATACATTTTTTTTAGCATATTTTTGGCACTTTAAATTTTCTTATGTATCAAGTATGAACATTTTTTTTTTGATGCTGGTGATTTTGATGTTGATTTTGAAAATTGTTGATGTAGCATCAACACATTTTTTTAAATGTTAGTGATTTTCATGCTGATTTTGAAAAGTGTTGATGCAACGTCAACACATTTTTTTAGAGGACTTATTTTTGAGACTTTAAATTTTTTTATGTATCAAGTGTGAACATTTTTTTTTGTTAGTGATTTTCATCTTGATTTTGAAAAACGCTGATGAGCATCAACCCTTTCTGTTTAAAGGGCTTAGTTTTTACACTTTATTTTTTCTAATGAATTAAATGTGGATAATTTTTTTTAAATGTTGGTGATTTTCATGTTAGTAATAAAACATAAAAATAAAAATAAAAAAACATGACAAAAAAAAATCAAATAAAAAAAATGTAAAAAAGGCAAAAAACAAAAAACCTATCAAAATGTAAATAAGAAACAAAAATTAACTCATAAAAAAACAAGATTGAATAAAAAATTATCAAAAAATAAATAAAAAATGATTTTTTAATATATATAATTTAAAGAAAAACAATTTAAAACAAAAAAAATTAAAATTTTAGAAAAAAATTAATTAAAGAATAAGAAATAATTATAATTAAATAATTAAAATTAAGAATTATTTTTTATTTATTTTTTTGAAATTAAAAAAAAAAAAATTAACGAAAAAAATCTAAACTTAATTATTTTTTTTTTCTTTAATAAATAAAAAAAAAACAACCATTCAAAACATATTAAAAAAAATAAAACAATTAAAAAAAAAATTAATTTAAAAATAAAATTTAAAAGTTAAAATAATTAAAAATAAAAAACGAATATATATATTAAAAAAAACGGTTTGAAAGAGATATTAAAAAAACAAATAAAAAAATATTCAACTAGAAAATAAACTTAAAATTAAAAATTAAAATTAAATTTTAAATATAAATATAAAAAAAATATAAATAGACAATGATACATAAAGAATAATAGTAAAGTACCTTCCTACGCTGACCCGACCCTGCTACGCCTCACCTCATCCCTTCTTTGCTCCCTCACCCCCACCCTTTTCCGCACCGCCACCCTCGTCCCCTCACCCTCCCCTCACCCCATCCCTTCTTCCCTATGCCTCCCTCTACCCTCACACCTATCGCTTCTTTCCTGCCTCTCCCTCACCCCATCCCCTCCAGCTCC